>PVIA01018994.1:0-11504 GCA_004024845.1 Tonatia bakeri | reverse complement strand
GAGGACAGACCTGACTGGGTCTCCGTGGGATCGCACCTAACAGCTTCTCCCTGGTCCTGTCTTTCCGCAGAACCAGTGGCAGCCTCAGCTGCAGCAGCTGCGCGACATGGGCATTCACGACGATGAGCTGAGCCTGCGGGCCCTTCAGGCCACTGGCGGGGACATCCAAGCGGCTCTGGAGCTCATCTTTGCCGGAGGGGCCCCATGAACTCCCTGTTCCTCCTGAGCCCCCAACACACTGCCAGGGTGGCTGCCCGTGGGAGGCACCCCTGGAGGTGCCCCGTCTCTCCTTTCCCCAATACACCTGCTGTTGGACCTTGGCTTTGTCCAGTGCTTGGCCTTTCTGGCTGATGTGCGCTGGTGGTGGCAGGGGGGCAAGCATGGTGTGTGGGTCTGCTATCAGGGAGCAGGACTGGCCCCTGCTGCTGGGCCCTGGCTGGAGGGTTTTAGTGCTATGTCCTGGCATGCTATGTGATGCCCACGTTCTCTTTTGGGAGAAGTTTCCAGTGATAGTACCCAGACTCTTTGGTGCTCTGGGGTATGGTTTCCTTGGGATGTGCCTAGGGCCATAGCAGGGCTGCTTTCCGATCTCCAGAGGAACTGCTGTGCTACAGTTGCAGCCAGAGGGGCTGTGCATCTGGGACGACTACAGTCGGAGGAGTGGCCAAGCGGACTTTCAGAGGAGTAGGTAGGGGCTGCTTACTGTCCACATGCTTTGTCTCCCAGAGGCTTCCAAAGGGTTCCTTGTCCTTCCCCCAAGCTAATCTCGGCTGACATTTGACGCCTGTTCTGTAATGACGCCAGAGTCCAGGCCTCAGAGCTGTGCCAGGAGGCAGGGCCCTCTTCTCTGTCCTGAAAGTGCAAACACAAGAGCAGCTAAGTAACACGACCAAACAACACCAACAGGCACGGGTCTCAGCCTGCACACTGACGGGAGGGCACCAGCCCCAAGCCGTCGCTCCATCTGCCTGAGCTCTTGTTCCCCTGGCCACTTACAAGGACCGTCTACTCTGTCCTTGGTTTCCCAGCCTTGAACGCCGAGGGAGCACACAGAGCATGCCTGCTCCCTCTGCTTCACTAGCACGGCTTCAATTAAGGAGACCAGTGTAATTTACCACTCCCTGACCTCCAGTTTTGGTCCGCAGTACATCTGTCCTCTCTGGATGACCTGCGGCTCATCAGTGATAGTCCTAAAGGGAGATACTGAGGGCCCACTAGTGTAGAAATGGCCCAAACAGCATAGTATTCTTTTTGTTCCTCCAGAAAATGTGAAGTCTCTCCACATTTCCCCCTCAGTCCTAGAAATAATGTTGAGAGGTGTTTGCATTGGCTGAGAAGACTCAGACTGAACCCACCAGGCTTCAGGGCCAGGCCCGTTTGTGCCTCAGTGAGCTGCCTGGAGCCCAGCTGCATCTTGTGGTGAGGGCAGACAGGAAGCCCTGTCTTTGAAACCCATCTCTCTGGCTTGTTTGTGGTGGAAACAAAGGCCAGTTCCGACCTCGTGGGCCTGCCTTGGTCACATGGGGCTGACACAGCCCTTCTTGTCCCCATGATGCAGCTGGCCTAGAGTCGGTTTCTATTCTGTGGTAACTCGCCCTGTCCCCCCAAGGTCTGCCTTCAAAGGCACTGGGTGGGGCCCCTTAACTCCTTGTCCTATTATGCTGTGGAACATTTGGGTAACCCTGCTTTGTCCCTGGAACTGACCCCTAAATACCAGTTATACTGCTTCCCAGAATTGACCCATCCCCACGATTTCCTTTATCCTTCTTTGTCAGCTCTTTCCTCCAGGGCCTTGGCAAGTTGGCATTGCTTCCTGAGGCTGTGTTTGAAATATGTTGTGTCTGATAAGTGCCCACCCCCCCTTGTGCCTCGGCTTTCCATGGGCCAAGGACCCCTTCCTCACCATTGTACCCTTCACCCTTTCAACAATCACTCAGCCTCTGCTCTGTGCCAAGTAAGAAAGACAGGATTCTTGCTCTTCCAGGACCATGTCAGTGTTAAGACAGATAACACATATTATGCTAATGCATGATGAGAATGGGCCAGGCCAGTCCAGCGGGCATGGGACGCACAGGTAGGGGAGCTAGCTTGGATAAGGGGCTGTGTGTGGGAGGGAGAATTTCTTGGAGAAAGCACCATCTGAGCTGGGGCCTGAGGGTGAGAAGGAGTTGGGCAGGAAGGAGTATGCACTGGGTGGCTGGGCACAGGGAGAGCACAGCTCCCGTAGCCCTGTGTGACAGCATTGGTTTGGAGGCAGACAGAGATGATTGTAAGCCATGGAAGGAGTTTGGACTTTCCCTGGGGACAGTGAGAAGTCACAAGAATTCGAATTAGCGGGGAGAGAATCAGGTTTGCACTTTGGAAAGGATACTGGTGGCTATGTGTGAATAGATGGGGAGTGGGCCAAGCTCAAGGGAAGGAGACCAGCGGGGAATTATGATCCCTTGAGAACTGATGGGGGGCTGACCTGGCAGTGTGGGAAGAGAGGAGAGTAGTGGGTGCATAGAGACTAGGAATTAGCAATATCACATTTTGGGAAAGGTAAGTGTGGTATTATTAGTTCCATTTATTGAATGGGGACACTAAAGGTGAGAGGTGAGATAATCTGTCCATAATCTCATGGTTAGGCAGTGGACAAGTTGGCTTTAGAAACTCAGGTCTGTCTTAGGCCAAAGCCGGCATCCTTAGCTTAGCACTGCTGCCTGTTTCTTCTGAGTGTGGAGGAATAGGAGAAGGTGCAGGGCTGATCTCTGAAGAGCTTGGGCTTAGTATTAAGGGAAAAAAGCACTCCGTGGATGGACTTAGGCAGGGCAGTGGGGGCCAGACGTGTGTATGAGATACTCTTACAGCTGTGTGGAGGTTGGATTTGTGGGAAGTGAGGCTAGGAGTGGGAGGCCAGCTTGGAGGCTCACTGCCTCCACATGCAGCATGGTAGGCCTGGACTAGAGCTGCAGCAGGGGAGCTTGGAGGAGGGAGGGGTGTGAGGTGGAAAGGCAGACTGGATGGGAGAGAGGGAGGGATGGGGAGGCAGGCAGGGTTGGAGTGTGTAGGTGGGGGTGCAGCAGGAACAAGGGGGTGGGGTCGGAATTAGGAATGCAAGTCCAGGTTTACACATACTGAGCCCAGAGTGCTATGGGACAGCCATGTGGGGGTGTCTTGTGGACGGCTAGATGTTTCTCGGTTGGAGATAATGATCAGGAAGTTTTAAGCTGAATGGACCTGTGTCATATGAGAAGGGAATTAAATTTTTCAGGGAAAAGGAAAAGGCACACCCACTAAGGTATTAGACTTTTAGGAAATGGTGACTGATGGACATGGAAGTAGGCAGGATCTGCTGCTTCTGGGAAGGTCGGAGCAGGAGTCATCTAAGCTGATGGAGTGGAAGGAACTGGAAAGAGAAGGCTTGGTCAGCGGTGTGGGATGCTACAGTGAAACCTAGTAACAAAAGGGCTAACCTTGGACTTGCTGACTGAGCCATGGTGACCTTGGGGAGATGCTACAATGGAACCAGAGCCCAATTGCAGGGGTTGAGGCCTGAATAGGTGGGGGCAGTGGAGGCAGGGAGGGCCGAGAACTCTGGAGAAGCTTCCTGGCGAGAGGATGGTTGGAGTGGGGAGGGGACTGAGTGAGCTTTTGTGGTTCAGCAGAGGTGAAGTTGGAATGGATCACAAGAACTTTTCTAGGAAGCTAAGGGGGGAAAAAAGGAAGAGACCCTGAAATAGAATATGCAGATATGTGGAGATGGGTGAGTTTTCTGAACAGATCCCTTCTCCTAATATAACTCAAATTTGGCTGGGCTGGCACAGCTTGTTGGGCACATGGGCCTGGTTCTGCTCCTCTTCTCAGCCCCATCTGGCCTGGGCCCCAGACCAAGCTTTCTGAGCTTTCCCCTGAGGTGGCCTCTTATTGCCTGTGCCACAGGCCTTGGCAGTAAATGTCTAGTGAGGATGTTGTATATGGCAGGAGTTATTTAGGCCTCTCTCTGTCTGCTTACCCATCCTTTCCAAGCCCCCTCTGGCCCTGGGCTGCAGTTAGGTCACATTGGCTGTGCCCCTCATTTCCCTAGATTTGTCACTCTCTGGCTCCTGTAGGCTCTGCAGTTGCTGGTAGCAGGATTGAGCTTCCTCCATGCTTGAAATATTTCTGCAGAGACCCAGGCACTGCCCTGCTCTACTTTGGCAGAAGTGGCTAACAGCAATGCAGTACAGTAGTGCTCATTTATCAAGTACCTTCTCTGGGCCAGCCGCTGAGCTGGGCACTCACACGCTCTAGCTCAGTTAACCCTGAGAAGTAGGTATCATGGCCATTTACAGATAAGTGCTTCCTGTTAAAAGGACATGACTGCTGGGAAACTGGCCTTTCCAGGGATTGGGTGGGACTGTATCAGCACTGTCCTATCCGTATATCCACCTGAGGCTTTGTGCCTGGCTGACAGTCCTGGATGCAACTCAGAGGGGCAAAAGGTCTGCTCCCCACTCATCCATCTTGGAAGTGGCAGCTTGAATCTTGGAGAAGAATCGGGCTTCTAAGTCAGACCCACCAAAGTTACGATCTTGTTACAGAGCAGACTCTGGGTGCTGGGGGTGGTGGTGGTGAATGACATACTATTACCAAAAGGACCCCCCCTTTTCACTGGGAGTTCCCCCCACCCAGCACTAGGTTCACTTTGCCTGCTGCCAAAGGAAAGACATCTCTCAATGCCAGAGATTGGTGAAAAGGAAAGGAATTATTTATTTAAAAGTTATACAGACTTAGAGTAATGACTTAATGTCTTCATTAAAATACTAAAGTTCTTTAGAATGCCCACAAACGCACAGTCCTTCCTTCTCCCTCTGCCCAGTCCGGGGTGCCATATCTCAGGAAAAGAAGAAGTCCATAATTCAGGCTCCTGGCACCATCAGCTATGTCGCCACCACGATCTCTAATTAATCCAGAACCATGAGGCACCTTCCCCTGGCCCAGCAGCAAGAGTCCTTTCACCCTTTTTCTTCCAGGCAAAGTCTCTCCTGCTGCCTAAGCCACGTGGCAAAAGGGAGCAACCAGAAGCCACGTGGTCCTAACCTCTGCCCAAGCTGAGTGGTGATTCCTTTCTCCTGCCACAGCCATGTGGTCCCAATTCCTCCAAAGCCGCGTGGTCCCCACTTGGCATGGCTGCCGCACTTGGGTTTAAATCCCTGCGCCAGTCTTCCTCTGCAGCACCATTTCCGACTCCTCCCACACTCAGTCACACCTGTGGGCATTCCTGTATTCTTCCAGCTTTACTGGGCTGCCATAGTAAGCCTGGGCAGGTGTGGCCCCATGGCGTGGAGCCAGTCATCTCCAAGCTCTCATGCAGGAACAGTATCCAGGGGGAGTAGCCTCCTAGTTACATCTTTGGTGGAAGTCACTCTCATCTGGCTCAAAGCATGGCCATGGCTATTTAACATATCCATGAAACCAGTTAAAGGTTATAGATATGTTAAACAAACATTCTAGAGGCTATCCCAAAACTGTTGCTATGCAAAACAGCTCTCAGTGGCCCTTCTCCATGCATCCCATCCCCCAGCTCAGACCTGTGGGGGTGAGGACATCATATATACATTTTTCTTTAATATTTCCTGGATACCCTGAGTTCTGGACCCCATTACAAATCCCCATTTGGACACCCCCCCTTGGCTGCACCCTGTTACAAGCTGTTCCTCAGATACCCTAACCTCTTAGAGCCTCAGTTCTGTTTGAATTTTTCCTCAAAAACTTACACAAGTAGATGTTGACAACTTTTGTATCAGATGCCAGTGCTTCCAGAGCTGGCCTGGTGAATGCTGTGGATGACTGCTGGAGTGAGGGTCCCGACAGTGAGGCGACCCAAACAAGAGGGACAGAAACAAGGGTAATCTAGAGTCCTGTGGTGGGGACCAGAATGGCAATTGCTCTCATGGAGGATGATGTATCATTTCTTCTCCTGGGCTGAGATTCAAACTCAATCTTTCTCAACTGGTGTCCCAGAAAGCCACTCCTGGCTGGGACTTGGCCCAAGGATTCCCCTGAGTTTAGATCAACAGGATTTAACAGCCTGGCTGGTATCTCAGCTTAATAAGGCAGTGCCTTTGGAGCAATTGTAATCAGGAGCAAAGAAGTCAGTCCTTCCAGCCTTCTTCCTGCTCAGCCTATCTCCTGCTGTGTATCCTGATCTGACACAGATCTGTGAAGGAGGTAGACATGAACCAGACTGCCTGGCACCTAGGGGGTCTCAGTAGAACTTTGTTAATGACTGACTGATGTCCTAGAAATCAGCCTGGGTTAGAGAGACCATGCAAAGCCCCAGGAGTACCTCATTGGACCTAGGGTTATTTACCCTGAAAAAGTAGATTTAGAAGGGCATGGCTGCTGTGTTGAAATTCCTGAAGGACTCTATTCCAGGAAGAGAGATTAGATATGGTCTCTGTGGCCTTGGAGGGCAGACTTAGGGCCACTGTCGGGGAGGGTGTCTTCCTCTGTGGAAAAGGATGTGTGTCAGTTAAACAAGACAGGCAAGGCTCTGTGGGAGTGAGCTCATCATCACTAGAGGTATGTAAGCAGAGGCTGCATGACTACCATAAAGGCTGTTGTAAGTGGCTCCCAGGTTGGACTCTGAGAGTTCTAATCGGAAGAACTGGGCTTCTTGGATCACCATATTCATGAAAGAAAGTGAATTGTTTGTGGGAGACTACATGTCCGAATGCATTTCTTTTCCTCAGGTGCCCCAGCAGGCCCAAGGATCACATCAGAGATGGGAGGTTCCTGCAGAGGTGGTTTTAGAAGCAGATGTATTTCAAACTGCGAACCATAAGGCAGTGCTTTGTTTGTCTCTGGTCTAGATAGGAGGACTGCTGTTTCAGCTCTCAGTAAGCAAAGAAACGGAGGCCTGGGCTGGGGGCAGGACTTTGATTAACTTGGGTCAGTGGCCAAGCTGGGACTTTGTCTTTGGCCTCCTGGCCATATCTATTCAGGAGACTATTAGTCTAGATGGAGTCCACGTGGCTCCCAAGAGATCCTGCTCCGCCTCAGGCCCTGGGTACTGAGAATAGAGGCTTGGAGATGGATTTAGGTGTGGGAATGGGGTAGAGGAGGAGTTTGTCTCCAGAAAGGCTTGGGAGTATATACAAACTATATCTCTACTCCGTTAAGTTGCCACTCTGCATGGAGTAGCCACCAGGTGGCGCTCCTGTGACAAGCTCTATGCCATGTGGGTAGAATTTGGGGTCTAAGGATCCTGGAATCCATGGGTGGACCTGTTATATTTTTAGGTGAGCTGAGTGTCTTGATGGAATGAGAGAAGGTCTATCTCTTCTCTGCCAGTCTTCTGTCCATCCCTGAATATCCCCAAGTGGATTTTTACTTTTCCTCTCCCAACTTGCTGCCCAGACTCCGATCTTAGCAGTTTACAATAAAGTTAATCAAATAAAAATGCATCTGGAGCGACTAGGACAGAGAACAGAGATGCAGGAGTGGAATGCTGCAGCGAATATTGACCCTCAGGGCCAAGAAGAGAGGTGGCAGTTCTGAGAAGTTCTCCCTTTAGGGTGGGCAGCGCTGGCCTAGAAGGAAGAGGCAGACTTGGATAGGAGGGGAGTGGCAGGCACTGGAGGGAACAGCCTGGTAGAGTGTAGGGCTGGGCAGAGCACCAAGGGGAGGGTGAGGTGAGGTATGAGGCCTGCGCAGGTCAAAGAGGGTGTCCACATAACTGTCCAAATCTGCAGAGAATTTTTAGGAGTTTATGAGCCAAACTGACGACAACTGCCAGGAAGCCAACCCTCAGTGGACTCAGAAAGTGCCCTGGAGGGTGGCATTGTGCAGCTTATTTTATACATGAGAGTCAGAGGAGGAGCTGGGAGCGTGGGGGTACATGAAGTCCACTGGCGGTAGAATAAGGGAGCACGAAGAAGCAAAACAGGGATGGGGGAAGTCTCTGGCATTAGGTAAGTATAACGGAGAGACACGTACTTCTTTTACACTGGCGAGTACAAGGTAGTTAATAACATTTACAGCACATAGGGATGGTATTCCGGGGAACAAGCTAACATGAGGGTGCTGTGGTCCCAGTGCTCTGGTGCCAGCCTGGCTGTGCCCCGAGGGGTCCGGAAAGCAGAGTACTCTGGCGTTGGGAAGGTGTGTTATCTTAGATGCAAGAAGACAATGGACAGGCTCACTTGCTGGAAACGCTGGCTTCTGTCAAGGAAGCTACCGGCCTGGGATGTGGCTCCCGGCCATGGCCCACTTTCAGTCGGGCATTTTTACCTTCAGGCCATCCGCGGGGCTGCTTTGGTCTCTGAGTTTGTAAGGCCCACCATGCAGGCCTCTCCTGAGCTTGTCAGGTTTAGTGTGTGGACTGTTTTTCATCCATAAGGGTTTACCCTGTGCAACTTGCCTGGTTCAGCCCTAAACCCCTTATATGGTCTTCTGAGAGTCGGGCCAAGAACAGTGGTAGGTCAGGTGGTGGTGGCCACGCTCATGCCTGTGAGATAGCCATGCCTGCACACGGCCAGCATGCAATAAGGTGGGATTCCCAGATGTGGCCTTCAGCCACAGACATCTTAGTTTTGAATTACTTACCAATATTTTAAAACTGGGAGTTTCACCAAAGCCTTAGCTTTCAGCTTCTCTTGAAAAATCAGACTATGTCACACTGGGTATACTTCCCATGTCCCCGTGGGCTAAAGTGCAGTAGCAACCGCCCTGTGGGCAGGGCGCGTGCCCTCCCAGGGCTCCCAGCCCCACCCCACCTGCTTCACCATTCTTAGGGTCTCCCTTGTCTCTGCCCCCAGCAGTGGGGTTGGGCCAGGGCAGTAGGAGTTGCTGGTGGTAGTAGCTGGACGGCCTATGTAGGCACCAAGTTCTGAGGACTCATAGTAGGGACGGATCTAGCAGGAAGGCCTGTTGTGGGCTTGGGTTCCTATACTTCCATCCTTAACCTCCCACAGGTCTCTTGTGAGGGTCAGTTCCTCCTTTGAAGAGCAAGTGTAGCCATGGAATCGGGGCTGAGGAAGGACCCAGAGGGAACTCGGAGAGTGAAGGACCCTCTGAGTAGGGCCCGGAAAGGCTTTGCTCGGAAGGCTGAGCAGAGCTCCCGGGGTCTCTGCTTCTTGGAGTCTATGAACTTCAGGGTTGTTGTGTGTGTCTGCTTCTCTGATTTCCCACGGAGTCTTCTTGGATTTGGCTGTGCCTTAGCTGCCCTGCAGGGAAGACCCCATCACGGCACTTTCCTCAGACAGGAGCTCCGACACCATTTTTTCCTCCTGACCTCCTCCCTCTACGCCCCTGTATATGGAATTTTGGGGAAGGGGTGGGCAGGAATGTGCCTCCCCCTCAGGCCTGTCAGCATCCACATCTGTTGCTCCCTTTGCTGGTGCATTTCCTATCATTGTCGGGGTGAGGATTGTGTTCCTGTGCTCGGTCCCGGCCCAGGAGCCAGCTGTGGCTTCCCATGAGGCTGGCAGGGAGGCCACATGCAAACACTGGTCCTGTGCTGTCCCCACCCCAGAGAGGGGTACCTGCTGTCCTCTCTGCCCGTATTCTAGCTACCCTCTCCCTCTCTAGAGCTACTACCCAAATCATGGGCCTGGTTCTCACCTCCCCTGGCTGCCTGTAGCCAAGTAAGAGTAGGATGCCATCTGGCCCTGGCCCTTTGCCCCTAGATTGGCTGGCTCGGGGATGCCCATTGGTGGCGAAGCAGGTGCTGAGCTGGCCATGGAGGAGCCCAGCCAGAGGCCCACCCTGGGATATGAGGTGGGATGGTCTTTAGCACTACCCCCTTACCCCAACCCCAGCCTGGAAAAAAAATTTCCCTGGCACCTTCCCCAGTTTCTATCTGCTGCTTTGTTGCTTGAGAGCCTAGCCCCTGGTCTGCCCTCCTGCCCAGCATCTGGTAACCTGGGCCCTGTCCGGGCCTTCCGTAGGGTTGTGCGCATCCAGACTGCAGCCTAACAGCAGGCAGCCACGGGAGGGTGCGTTGCATTCAGAGCATTATGATGTAGAAGATAAGAGTGTAGGCCCCAGAGAGGTTGCCCAAGCTTTAATCCCAGCCTTTCTCTGTCTGTGACCTTGGGGACGTCACATATCCTCTCTGTTCCTTGGTTTCCCTGTTTGCAAAAGGGGCCACGTACTAGCACTACCTCATATGATCGTGAAGATGAAATAAAGTGAGGCTGAGAAACGCACAGCGCACAGTGCCCTCAGTGTTAGCTGCTGCCGCTGGAGTCCGCAAGCCCGCGTTTCCCTCATGGCTCCACTAGCCGACCTTGCGCAGGCCCTTACCCTCTGTGTCTGTTTCCTTCTCGAAGTGTGGGGTTCTGCTCTCTCACTGAGGGGAGAATGGAGGTGGCAGTGGCTTTTGTGTTGTGAGTTGCTGTGCACATGGGCAGTGTTACTGTTGATTCTAAATTCTCAGTTCTTAAAAGCAGGGACAAGCAATTTCTTAATTTGCTTGCCTTTGCAGAGAAGGCAGACACTGAGGGTCAAACAGTGCAGCAGAGGAGGCCCTGGGCTTGAAACAGAGTGTGAGTCTTGGAGGCTAGCCTGGGCCAGGACATGCTGCTGACTTTGGGGCCACAGGTATGGGTACAGCGTGGGAGGGGCTCTTGGGTGGTACGTAGCCCCCCTCTCCGGGGCAGTGTGCCTCGGCATTGTGAGGCTGTTGGCCCCTCATGGTCCACCAGGAACCTAGCCCGCACTGTCTCTGCAGGCACCTTGGTTTCACTTTTTGGCTGGTTGGGGTCTTTTAGGGCTCTTAGAGAAGATAGATGGAGGGGATAGCTGGAAACAGAATTTAGAATGGTAAAGCAAAGCTCTCTGGTAACAATACATTTCTGGCTGTAGAGCAGGACAGAGGGTTGGGGCTGTGGTTAGGGCCAGGGCAGCCTGCTCCCTGTGTAGCTGGTGTCCGCAGTGTGTGGATTGGGTTCAGCTAGGTGTGGGGGTCCTGGAGGCTCCCGTGGATCTCTGCTGCCTCTCAGTGCAGTCTGCCTGAGGTGAGACATCTCCTAAGCCCTGGATAAGTGGATTTCCCATCCATGGCTCCCTCAGGCACAAGCCAAGGTGGAGGGTCTGCCCCCACTCTGGGAACAGCTCCTGCATGAGCTGCCTGGTCTGCTCAGGTGAGTGCACAGGGACTGGGCCTGGACCCTGCAGGGAATCACCACTGGGTCATCAGGCTGCCTTTAGTGGCTCAGTCCTATGTAGCTGGTGCGCAGATATCACCTGGAGTTTGTCTGACTCTGCTTCCTCACAGTGAGTCCTAAGCAAGCAGAATGCTCCCTCTTTTTCTGCTTGGGTAAGGGGCCTTCTTAACTGTATCCCCTGCACTCACATGGAAATGAGTTTGGATTTTCTGAGCGCGCACCAGCTGGCTGCAGGGAGGCAGCCCAGAAGGCTGCTGGCTGGGGAAGGGGGAGAAGAGGGAAGAAGGGAGGGGAGGGAGCCCGTCAAGATGAAAATTCCACCTTCCCACAGCAGAGCAATGATGGGGCGCTGAGTGCTCCCCACAGTCC
>PVIA01018993.1:0-11502 GCA_004024845.1 Tonatia bakeri | reverse complement strand
TGAGCTCTGGGAACAGCAGGGTGGCCTTGTCGTGAGCAGGTCAATCTACCAAACCCTGTCCACGTGCGTCTGAGATGTGTTTTATTTTATCATTAAAGGCAGAGAATACAGGAAAAGTTGCTGGAGTTGACGGAGAAGGAAACAGAGGATGAAGCCCACAGGAGAGACCAATATCCCCAGACCTCCAGACCTCACTGTGAGAACCAAAGCTGCACACCCTTCGCTGAGACACCAGAGGGACTTGGCCAGGAGCTGCGGTCCACCGCGAGGGACGCATCCCTGTGAGCTGACCGCAGAATGGGCACTGCCGACTCCCAGCCCTGCTGACAAGTCTGGAGGGACTCAGAAGAGGGGCTACTTTTTGGCAACTAATCTAGAAATCCATACACTAATGATGTGTTAATGGAGATAGAGTGATCTGTTTGATATTCCTTCGTTATATATATTACATAATCTCTTGTTAAATATTTTCCTTACTGTCTTAAGATCAGTTAGTTAATACTGTAATATGATGTTCAAAGACTGAAGCAAATATTTATAATTCATGTTTTAAACACTTTTCCTGAAACATATTGATTTCTTTTTCTTTGCTAAAAAACCTTCAACTTCATTCTTTAACTGAAAAAAAAGATTGTTCACTGACTGTTTTGATATAGCTGAATCAATGAGTCCATGTTATATATAATATAATACATGATCTCTTCAGCCTTGTAACAAAAATAGTTAACATCTGTTGACAATTTACTACATTCCAGACACTATATTAAAGGCTTCACATGGATCATTTCACCATTTCACTTAATCTCCAAAATCTCTGAGGTAAATTTGTTATAATTTCTACATTCAGTTTAGCTAAACAGAGCTCAGAGAAGTAACTTAGAGAAGACAATGAAGAAGCTAATACGTAGTAGAGTGGTGACTCAACCCAAATTCAAGTTTGTATTCTCTCTCTCTCTCTCTCTCTCTCCCCACCCCCAGCATTGTGCTTCACTGTACATACAACAGAGAAAGTAGACCTCAACTAAACAGTAAACAAGAATACTAGAAGATTCCTATGTTTTGTAAAAACTGCAATTTATAGTCCAGAAAAGCTACATAATCTATATATTTCAATATATTGTCCAATTCTCTTCCTACAAGATCTGCAAGCCTGTTCATCACTTTCTGAAAGATACAATCCCATCATGAATCTATTTCATCTATTCAAACTCTAAAAAATGTGAACCTGTCCATAACAGTGCTATTACCTCTGCAAGAACCTTCACTGGGAGGAAAAGCCAAACAGAACCCTGCACTCCGTGAGAGATACAGGAAAAGGCATTCAAAAGTTTAAGAAAGTTCTGTCACAGACGGTTCCTTTAAAGGAAGGATGGAAGCAAAATTACCGATGAACTTCACACCTTACTCTATTAGCAGATGTGAAATCTCGCCCTTACTAAGGATGCCCGCCCAGAGGGGAGCAGGTAAGTTTTCCCATGTGATCTGAACACTAGAGAGGATGAACAGCATTCCCACCAACTGGAAATCCACTGGAAGGCCTCATTGTGGCTGTGCCCAGCCGGCCCACTCGTGTCTCGTAAACACGGAACGTACCCTAATGTTAAAGTGCTTAGATGTGATTTAACTGCATATCTACCTTTACTACATTTATTAATAATGTTGTTTATTATATTCCTAGGTAATAAAATTTCCCACCATTCTTTTAAAGAAAATGTTGAAACTCTGCATTAGGATTAAACCAATGCCTCCCCTAAAATAAATATTGCATAAATTTATCCTTTAACAGTGAAATTCCAAAACAAAATAAATTCTATATGATTGCTCAGCAAAACATGAAGTCTACATTCTGAAACAGTTTTCCTTTAGAAAATATTTTCTATTGCTAAAAATATGTACAAATGATTTTTCATACAGATTCTGAAATCAGAAAAGGACAAGGATTGGTCTAAAATTCAAAGGTACAGTGAAAAGTCAATAAAAATATGGCAATCATAAAGTTCCATCCTGCAAGACCTGAAGTCCCTATTGTTTGTCTCTTCATTTACGTCCATTTATGAAAAGCTCTAAGTTTCCACAATTCTCACAGAGCACCTATGTCATAAATAAAACATGAAATCAATTCCTGAGCATGCAGGTCACCGGCGCATACTTGACTCTCTTGGAACATGAATGGGGAGGCTGGTTTATGAGGGTTGTGCCTTCACAGCAGAATCACTGAAAACTTGAAGACAGGGACACAAACAAAAGGTTTTTTAAAACTTTGTATGTGATGTCGAGGCAACAAGGTATCAAGTAAAATAATAATTTTTCCATTTTTATGTTTAAATGTGAGTGATTTTTTTTACTCATCCACATGGGTTAAGCCAGCAAAATAATATCTACATGTAAACAATCCACTGGATGTGTTTTCTACACGGAGTTTGGTTTCTTTTCCTTTTTGCCTTCCAGTTAGTTTTATTGGGTTAGCCAAAAAGTCCATTCAGTATTTCCCCATAATATATAAGACACATTTTTTCATTTACACCAATAACTTTATTGATTTGGATATTTTGAGTACATGGGCTATCACCAGAGTGATACAACATTTATTGTTCTCAATTAATGTTTTGATTTGATCAAAATCAACTTCAACTGGTCTAACCGCTGTGGACCATTGTCCAGCTAGAAATCTCCAGCATGAAACTTTGCAAACCACTTCTGACACATTCGATCAGTCACAGCACCTTCTCCACACACTGCACAGATCTCTTTTGTGTTTCTGCTGCATTTTTGCCTTCCTTGAAATAATAAAGCATAATATGCCAAAAATGTCACTTATTCTATCTTCGGTACTAAAACAGACACACACAAATTCACCAATTTTGATAAAACATTTTTAAAACACACTGATAGAACACTGTCACAATACAATCGAACAAAATTCTTTGGAAGGAAGTTAAAGACAACTAAGCGCTATCGAGCCATCTCGAAAAAACAAATGAACTTTTTGGCCAACCCAATATATTGAATGGTGAAATACAAATCTTTTCCATTCATTTTATTCTAAATTACCTTTTTAAAAAAATATAATATGCTTCCATAAAATTGTATGCTAAAAGGTAGCTGTAAAACAGTTTTATAAAAGAAAAATTACAATTTTCTTATCAAAATGAATGAGGTATGTGATAATTTTAAGTTTGCATACTACATATTCCAAATAACTAGTTCTCAAATAATTTTTACTTTATATAATAAATATGAGAACTATTTCCCACAGTGAAAATACCACAAAATAGATAAGACAAAAGTCAAATTTACCAAAGTGAGATTAAACTTCTAAGTAAAAAATGAATGAGACTGTGTGATCTTGAGGAATAAGGACTTCACGGGCAATACAGGGGCGGGCAAAAGCAGGTTTGCAATGGTGTATATGAGAGAAGTTTATTCTTGTATTACCTATTAATTATTGTACTATTTGTTTGTATTAGAACTGTAAACCTACTTTTGCTCACCCCTGTATATTTTCATAAAATATTTCCTCTATATCAAGAGACACGAAAATGTGAAAAGTAAATGAGTTCTCATTTACAAAGGCGCGCACTGGGCAGCTAAACTGTACTACACCCTAACTACTTGAAACCCAAGCTAGAAAACTGCAATGCAGTACTTAAGTGTTTAATCAATTTTTACTAAGATTATCTTTTGGGAGAACTATTTTTTGAAAAAAATTGTATTTCACTTAAAAACCAATTTCTGAAGGAAAACAATCTCAGAGTATTTCATAAAATTAATCACTGCAATTAAACAACGGTTCATAACTCAGATCATTTAAATAGTAGTCACTGTCCAGAAAACAGAGTAAGGGCAAACATAAACAACCTCCAGGAACCCAATCAAAATATCAAGTGTTATTTAACATCTTCAGAACTACTGTTTTTCTAGATCATTCCTTTTAAAATTTTGTGAATAAATCGATCATAAGTGATGTATTGATTATGAGTTAACTTTTCCTGTGTTTTAAAGAAATACATGTTACATTTACACTTGAAAATCTTCAAGGCAACTTCGGATTTTAACTATTTGAGGAAAAACAAATACAATCACATCCCAAACCAAAACATCAACAACAAATAACTAAGTACCAAATGCTAAAAGCTACAGCCCCAGAGAACTAGTCCTCTGGTGAGAGACAGGAAATGGATACACGTGTGTATAGACCCCAATAAAGCAAAAACAGGGGAGAGCATCCTGCAGAGATGTGACACCCCCTTTCCCCCGTTCAGGCTGCGGGTTAAGGTTGAAGGGAGTGGTCAGGCTAATGAGAAAACCTCAGACGGGCCTTAGCTCTAACGAGAAAGGTGTGTCCCACCATCACCCAGTGTCCACAACCAGCTGTGCTGTCTTTCTCAAGCAAACGCAAAGATAAAGAGAGAACCCGCGGAATCGTCGCTGCCCAGACTGTGAAGAGGCATGCACCTGTCAGAGGCCCACATTTTCATCACAGCTCCTCTTACCTCGTAAGACCAGACACACTGAGTCCCACCAAACCGCCGAACACACCTTCCCACTTCCACGTCTTCGTGTGTCGTGTACATTTCTCCCAGGCATTCACCGATGTGTGGCACCATCCTCCTGAGAACCTCCCGACTGAAGATCATGCCGGGGCCCCCCATGCAGAAGTTCTCCCCAGGCTCCAGGCCCAGCTTTCCCAGCTCTTCAACATTGCCCAGGCCAGTCTGGCCCAGGTAGAGGGGCTTGCTGCTATTCAGGGACCTAAGAAACTCTTCCAACTTGTCACCTACAAAGAGAAAGGCAACAATCACTCCTTGTCCTAATTCCATCATCACTTAACTGTGCAAAGGGACGGGACTCCCAATAGGGTGTGTGAACTCCCCACAAGTCTTAAACAACAGAAAAGGAAAAAAACCTCTCTGAATATTCTATTATTTAAAAAATACTAATTTATACTTAAAATTAAATCATAATAAAATTTTATCAACCTTGTAGCCAAGGTCACTGCAAAACCTTAAAAAGTCTTACAATCATCAGATTTTTAAGTGAAAATAATGATAAGGAGAAGTTTCTTAGTATATTTTAAGTAATGATAAAAATTCCCAGATTTATTAAATATTGATATTTAGTATTGACCGGCAGAGTGTTAATATCCAATAATTATTTTTCTACTGACTATTGATTTAGTTTAGTGCTTTACCCTTAACTTGCCTTGAAATTTAACTTTAGACTTTGGAAAGCACCTTTTGAAGAAAAAACATTTGTAAAAAATTCAGGAATAAAATTGGTTTACCTATAGTTTGTGAGTTCATCAGGAAAAACCATTTAAAATCAGCTAACACGGTTCCAAAGCATCTGATATTCTAGCCAATGACGCGCTGGAAAAGCGGCCACCTACCTTCCCACACTCCCAGTGGGCACCTCCACCGCCCTCTGTGCCGAGCGCAGCGCCTGCATCACTCCCTCGATCCCACCCCGCCCCTCGGGCCTCAGTGCGTTTCAGCTGTCTGTATTGGGTTCTTAACACAAAACGGCTTTCATTCTTAGTAGAAATGAAAAGAATATGGCATTTCTACGTTCTATAGGACAATCTTTCAAAGCACTAAGAAAAATGCTTCTTTTTCCTCGAGCCCTGGGAAAGGCACCCCTGCCTGGGTCAGGGGAAAGCAACGAGGCTTCAGGTGCGGAGGCAGCAACTGAGCAGGGGCGTCCCGCATTTGTCCAAGAAACGCGGAGCGCACAGGGAGACCTCCGCTGCACACAGCCGCTGCTGCCCTTGCGCCCCTCTCCATCCCTGCAACAGGCAGGACTGGAAAGATTCACTCCAGCGCTCAGGAACTCCTCTATGCAGAGTTCCCCCCACCACCTTATCTGACAATACGCCCATCGCCTGGGGGTTGCACTGAGGTGTGACGGGGGGCGTGGCACTGCACTGTAATAGCTGGAATAATAGCAGAAATAGCAGAAACCTCTGTCCAGAGCCACCCACACTCAGGGCGAAGGACCGCGCCTCTGCAAAAAGCTGACAAAGTTTTCTCCTGCTGTGGCTGCGCGTGGCCTGCGAGACTTCCAGCCTCTGCTTACCGCCGCAGCCACCAGGATGGACTGAAGGATCCATACTGGTGTGGGTCTGCACAGCTCGGAACTCCTAGGGTCTGGGCAATTCAAGGACGCTGTCTCTTCCCCCCACCACCTTATCTGACAATACGCCCACCGCATGGGGGTTTCACTGAGGAGTCATGGGGGGCGTGGCGCTGCACTGTAATAGCTGGAAGGAGCTGCGCCCCAGGCGACGGGGATGCTCTCGGGCTCCCAGAGCGTGACGCTTTGTGCGAGAGGGAAGGGAACGCACAGGGGCGGGTCCGGGGCAGGGAAGATGGTTCCTCAACCTCCCGAGTTCCGAAACTGCCCTAGATCCATTTAAAACAAAAAGATTGGGAAACAAAGCAAGAACAGCGACCTCCAGCCAGGCAGTCGCCGGCGTCCACTGTCTTCCCTTCCTCCTTCGAGGACACGCCCCTCTGGACCGATTTGGGAACCTGCCACCACCCGGGTCTTCCGGAGTAGGGCAGAGTGGGGACAGCCTTGCGTGGTACCCCAAGGTGCCTGTCCTCAGCTCTCTCACCCCGAAAAGAGCCGGGCTAAGCGCTGGGAGGAAACGAGAAAGCAAGTATGAGGAAGGCGGATAAAATCGGGCAGGTGTGAGGAGAGCCCAAACCGCAGAAAAGGAGGAGGAGAGGAGTGGACTAGGGGTGGCGGGAGTTGCGAGGGGTGGGGACGGCGGGCTGGGGGTAGCAAGAACCCGGAGCATGTGCCAGCACAGAGGGGCTGGGCAGGGGTCGGTTTGGATGCAGAGGAAGGATGAGGGAAGGCGGGGCACCAGGGGCTGGGAGGTCACCTTTGATGTAGACATCGTCGTCGGCGCGCATGAACCATTCATACTTGTCCAGGTAGTGGTCGTGCATGTACTTGATCATCATGAATGACTTTTTCTGGGGAGGGTAAGAGTCGTCCACCCCCGGCAGCTCGATGACAGGCAGGGGTGGCGGGGGCTGGCCAAGCCCAGCGTTGGGGGGCTGCTGGCTGGAAAAGAACTCCACGCGGCCGGGGATGAAGCGCGCCCAGGTCCGCTGCGCCGCCAGCGCACGGCTGCCCAGGTACTTCTGCGCGGTCATCACCCCCACGTACAGGAAATCTCGGGGTCGGGAGCTCGGGGCGGCGGCGCCCCCGTCCCCGCTGCCGTTGTGGCTACTCCTCGGCCGGCCGCCTCTCTGTTGGCCAGCCGCACCCCCGTCCTCTTCCTCGGGCTCCCCCTCCGCTGTGGGGCCGCCTGGGAGCCCCGTCCCGCCTTCGGGCTCGCGTCCTCGCCGCCGCTGCTGCAGCGGAGATGGCTGCTGCCAGGGGCTGCTCCGAAAACTGGTTACCCCAGCTACGGGCTCAGCCAGCTGAGGCCCTTGGAGCTCCGGGCGCGTAGGGGGCGGTGACTGCTCCGGCTGCTGCCGGGGCTGAGGCTGGGGAAGCGGCTGCTGCGCGCCGGGGCCAGCGGCGGAGCGACCGTAGTAGGAGCAGATGCTGGAACCGCGTCTCTTCCTCTCGCTCAGCTCGGCCACTCTGGGGGCGATGAGCCAGGACGCGGCTGTGAAGCCCAGCACCAACCCCAGTGCCACGCTGACCCACGGGCGGCGAGAGCGCACGGCCATCGCGGCAGCCGGGCGCCGACGCCAGCGGAGCAGCTACGGCGCTGCTAGCGGGTCCGCCGGCTCACTCCCGCCCCGCCTGCGCCTCAGAGCCCGGAGCCCCCAGCCCCCGCCGCCGCCCGCCGCCCAGGCGCCCACGCCTTCTGGGGCTCGGAGCGCTCCCGGTGCCGAGCCCGCCGTGGGTAGCAGTGGCTGGCCACGGTGCCCACTCCGCTCTGAGTCGGGGGCTACCAAGCGAGGGTTAGAGTGAAACTTCTCCCCGCGGCGGCGGCGGCGGTTGGGAGAGGAGCCGCAGGAGGAGGTGGAGCGGCAGCAAGCGTCCGCTCCCGGGCTGCCACCCTGTCACTGGCGCGCCTGGTCCCTCCCTCCGCCCTCCTTCCCGATTCCCCGCCCTCGCTCCCCGCCTCCGGCTCCCCCCACCGCCGGGCTCCGGACTGGCCCGGAGGAGGAGCCACCGACGCCGCCGCTGCCAGCCGTGGGAAGCGCGGCCGCGGAGTCCCCCAGTCCTCCGCCCTGGGACGCCCCCGTCCGCGCTTGGGTCCAGAGCCGGCCTCCCCTCCGGAAGGAAACGATCCGCGTCGGGCCGCCTCCGGCTTCCAGAGCCTACGCCCCCTCGTCCCTCCTCCCGAGTCTCCTACTCTGCGTCCCATTTCCCGTCCCGTCCCGCCCCTCCGCCAGCCCCGCGGCGCCCGCGTCCGGGGGCTCCGCTGCCCTCCTCCCGGCGCGCCGGCTCCGCTGACCTCATCGGCGGAGCTCGGGCCCCTGAACCTCGGGCGAGCGCGCGCGCCTCCCCTGGCTCGCTTCCCCCGGCCCACAGCCCGTAAGCCCCTGCGTGACGCTTCCCGTTTCTGCCCCACCCAGGTCAGCCCTTGCTCCTCTCCGCGTTTTCGGTCTATTTCGGGTTTCTCTCTGGACCCCTTGTCCCGCTCACTGCTTAGGAAACCAACAGTCCCATCTCAGCACCCCCGCCCCCAATCCCCCGAACCTTATTGCATCCCCAGTCCCCACCTGCATCCTTCACCGCCTCTCCACGGAAGCACCACGGTCACTCGGTGTCTCTCCTAAGACAATCTCGGAAGGATAGGAAGACCTAGCCCTAAAAGGCTCGGGGATATGTGGGGAGTGGGGCTCCACCCCATAAAGAACATAAAAATCCCATGTTCCCCACCTGCTGAGTTAGGAAATAGGGGCCTGCCCAGTGTTGCCCTCCCCGCCTCTCCCACCCGTCTCTGGTCTAGAAGCCAGAACCAGGAACCTGCGTCAGTCCTGGGACAAGACCGGCTCAGTAAGACCGGAGAAATGTGAACACATTATGGGGACAATCCCCGGAAGATTGTTACCCACCCCCAACCGCATAAGGGTACTTAATCAGAAAATAAAATGTAAATTTGTTCTTGTCTATAAACCATTTTATTTTTGAAGACAATGACAGGAAATGTTTTACCTCTCCAATTAGGCAGGTAAAATCTCCAGCAACAGAATTTTTTTTAAATAATGTTAAACTGTATTGACCAAAAATCATTGAACATCACATTACGAAGAAATTACCTGAATGAAGATATGTGACATTTTGCAGAAGGGCGCTTTGAACAACTTTCTCTCTAGACGCTGAGGATCTAACTGTAGTCTGAGGTGCATTTGGCATCCCAAACCCTTTCCTCGTCCTCAAATTTCAGTCGTCTGTTTTGCCCATCAAATGCAAAGGGATGGTAGTGAAGGGCTTTGGACCCGGGGCTCCATCCAGCAAGGCGCTGGCAGCGTCCCTGGAGCAGCAGGCCCGCCCCGAGCCCCAGAGGAGCTTCCTTCCACACCAGTCACTGGCGGTGCCCCAGCACATCTCCCTGAGTGCTCTGTCTGCACCACGAACCTCCTTTTCCACGTCTAGGTCTTGCCCAGGAACGCTTGGGGATACTGCTTATTGCATTCTCCAGGCTTAATTTTAGTTAGAATACAAAACTAATCCAGCAGGTCCCCTCCGATTAAAAAATATATCTTCCCAAGGACATTTTACACTTTCTAGAAGAGTCCTGTTCAATAAAACTCCTCCTTAATGGGAATTGCCTTTATCCGTGCTGTCCAATAAGGCAGCCTCTAGCCATGCACGGTGATTGAGCGCTGGGAATGCGGCTGGTGTGACTGAAGAACTGATTGCTCAACCATATTTAATTTTTATTAACTTTGATTGAAGTAGCCTTGGTGGCCAGGAGCTGCCATGTTGGACAGCACACCGTCAGAGGAAATCCATACCATCTCCTGGTATGGATTTACTGACACGCCAGCACACTCTCCCCTGCAAGGCCCTGCCAGGCTTTATTCAGATGGGCCCCATTCATGTAGTTGCCCTACAAAATCACTCACTCTCATGGGGCACACATAACCCACTCATCAATGCTTATAACATTCTGGGAGAAAATTAACTTCATTCATTCTTTTATTCAACACATGGGCATTAGAGATGAAGCATTCGACAGGGAGGAAGGCTCCAGACTTGGAAATGTCAACAAGATGCTCACTGTCACCCATCGTGAAGATTACAGGGTGGTGGAGAAGTCAGACACTGACCGCCACCCGGCAAAACGGACCACAGTGGTGACCAGTGAATGACGTGAAGGGACAATGCAGGCGCGTCCTCTGGGGACGTTTGTGTGAGCATCGGATTTAGTCTAGAAGTCAGGGGAGCCCCTTGGAGACATTGAATCAAATGAAAACATTGAAATGATGTTCTGTACTGGCTAGGTGACAGTGAGAAAGTTATTTAAAGTCCCTGAGCTTTAGATTTCTCATCTGTAAAGATCTTTTTGTGAGGATTTATCAGGATATACATAAGTGCTTGCCACAGTGTCTAGTTTATGGTAGGCCCTCAGGAAATGTTAGTTCTTCTCATTTACCAGTTTCTTTATTATAAAAAGGCTTTACAATAAAATCTCTTAGATTTAACCTAACTTTTGTGATATTTCATCCCTTCATTTATTTAACAAATATTTATTTATTAATATTGCTAAATACTATTCTAGAAAAACAGCAGTAAAAGAAACAAAGACCTTGACTTCATGGGGGTTATATTCTCCTACAGAGAGATTATCCCCTGTATATAGGCTGGGCTATCTGTGTGTTGAAAAAAATAGAGAGTTAGTGGATATATACATGCCTGGGAAGCCATATTAAATTCATTATTCAGAGAAATTCTTTCTGATCATTTTAGCAGAAAACTGAAGGAAGTGAGGAAACTCTGTGAGGATGTCTGAGGGAAGGCTTCCCAAGAAGAGGGAATAGCCACGCCAAGGCTTGAGAGAGGCGTGGTGAGCTGAAAACAGCAAAGAGGCCAATGTAGTTTGCAAATGGGAGGGAGCTGGTGACTAGGGGTCATTTAGGCCAGAGCTGTCCCACGGGATTGCGGTGTGAGCCACACATGCAGGACATGAAACTTAAAATTTTTCTTATAGGCACAATATTTTTAGGGTAAAATTAAATTTAATAATGTATTTTATTCAATTCAACATATCCAACATTGTCATTCCCACCAGGTAGTAAACATAAATCATTAGTGAGAAAATTTATGTTCTTTTCATTATTATGACATTTTCCATCCATTGTGTAACTAACACAGCACAGCTCAATTTAGACAAGTTAGTTTTTTTTTTAATTCTTTTAAAGATTTTATTTTTAGAGAGAAGAGAAGGGAGGGAGAAAGACATCTGATGTGTGAGTTGGGGGCCTGATGAGGAATCAAACTGAAAACCCTCAGATCGCAGGCCACATTGTAATCCACTGACCCACAGTGGCCAGAGCAGATGAGACCCTTTCACATGCTGTG
>PVIA01018992.1:0-11502 GCA_004024845.1 Tonatia bakeri | reverse complement strand
AAAATTGAGAGAGAGAGAGACAGTGAAGGGGAGGCTCCGCCAGCAGCACTCCCTCGGCTGTTGCAGACGAGAAGTAAAATGTCCAGTGTGTGATTTGCTTGGGGAGGAAAGGTGACCAGGCCCTCAAAGGAGAAAGGTCCTGGATACCTTCTTCCCTGTGTTTTTATCGGGTTCAGCTCAGGAATACATAGTACGCACATGAAGCTCACCAACCAGAGTCTACAAAGGTGTAGCCATGAGAAACTGACGTCATGTACAGGTAACAGTTGAAGAAACCAGGGGTTGTCTCTGGTCAGGGTTGGCTTTAGCTCAGGTGTCTGTTTCATAGCAGCAGGGCAGAGCAGGTCTCAAACGAAACAGTGTGTATTCTTTCTCTGGCCAGAGTGGGCTGTTTCAGTACAAGGTCTTGGACATAGTTCCCAAGCTGAGTCAGGCAGAGAGAGCAAAGCAGCCAAGAGACTAGGAGACTTTCTCAGAAAGACTGAGGACTCAGGCTATGACAAAACCAAGGGGTGAGGGTCTTTCTGCCCCTTCTCTGAGGACCCCTAAGTCCTTCCCTGATGGCCCTTTGCAACAGTGCCTGTCTTAGGTTGTCCCTCCTCCTTTGAGGGATCTTACCCATCATTGGCTGACCTGTTATCCTCCAGGCCAAGCAGGAGGAGGTGAGTGGGTCAGGGGCTGTGCTCCTGCCAGGAGGAAATGTCCTGTCTCTTTAATGGCTCGTGTCCCCATGGCCTTTTCACTCAGCTCTAGCTGTGGGACAAAAGGCTACAGTCCCTGAAACCAGGAGGGACAGCTCTCAACAAAACAGAAACATCAATCAATGGCCTCCCATATGTGTCCCAAACGGGGATCGATCCCACAAAGTTTTGGTGTATGGGGTGATGCTCCAGCAAACTGAGCCACCTGGCCAGGGCACCACTGGATTCTAATTGGGATTGCATTGAATCTGTACATTGCTTTGGGTGGTATAGACATTGTAACAATATTAATTTTTTCATTCTATGAGCATAGAATATCTATTTATTTTGTTCATTACTATCTTATAGTTTTTAGTGTACTAGAATTTCACCTTTTTGGTTAAATTTGTTCCTTGGCATTTTATTCTTTTTGATATAGTTATAAACATAATTGTTTTTTAATAATTTCTCTTTTGGCAGTTTGTTATTAGTTTATAGAAACACAAAAATTTTGTAGTTTGATTTAGTATCCTGCAGTTTTACTGAAAGTGTTTATTAGTTCCAAAAGACTTTTTTAAATGGAGGCTATAGGGTTTTTTTCTACATATAATAGGCTCACATTAACTGAAAATGTGACATTTTATTTTTTCCTTTCCAATTTCGATACTTTTATTTTCTTGACTAGTTGCTCTGTCTAGACTTCCAATATTATTTTGAATAAAAGTGGCAAAAGTGGACATCCTTGTCTTGTTCCTGAATTTAGAGAAATTTATTCCAGCTTTTTATCATTGAGTATGATTTTAGCTGTGGGATTCTCACATGTGGCCTTAATATGTTGAGGTATGTTCCCTCTGTGCACACCTGTCTGAGTGTTTTTGTCATCCATGGATGCTGAATTTTGTCACACGTTTTTCCTGCATCTACCGAGAGGATCGTGTGATGGTAATCCCTCGTTTTGTTTAGGGGATGCACCCACTGACTGAACTGTGGGTTTGAACCACCCCTCGTATCCCCGTTCACCACGGAGTGTGGTGATTGGAGCGTGTGCTTGGACTCAGTTTGCGAGTGTTTTGTTGATGATTTTTGCGTCTCTGTTTCTCAGGGATGTGGCCTGCAGTTTTGTTTTCCTGTGGCGTCCTCGTCTGGTTTTGATGTCGGAGTGATGCTGGGCTCCTAACATGAGTTTGGGAGTGTTCCCTCCTCTTTATTTTTTGGTGTAGTCTGAGGAGGATTGGTATTATTCTTCTTCGAATGTTTGGTGCAATTCCCCAGTTAATCCTGGTCCTGGACTTCCGTTTGTTGGGAGGTTTTTGATTACTGACCAGTGTCCTTACTAGTGATTGGTCTGTTCCAGTTTTCTGTTCCTTCCTGATTCAGTCTGGGTAGGTTTTATGTTTCTAGAGACTGATACATTCCTTCTGGTTCACCAACTTGTGGGCCTATTGTTGTTCCTAGTAGTTCTCTTACACTTTGTGTTTCTGCAGTATCGGTTGTGATGTATTCACTTTCATTTCTGATTTTATATTATTGAGTCCTCTCTCTTTTTGTTCTGGATGAGTCTAGGTAAAGGTTTATTGATCTTGTTTATCTTGTAAAAGAACAGTTTTCATTGCACTGACATTTTCTACTGTGTTTTCAGTCCCTACTCCATTTATTTTTGCTCTGATCCTGGTTGTTTCTTTCTCTCTACTGACTCTGGGCTTTTTCTGTGTTTACCTGAGGTGTGAAGTGAGGTTTTACTTTCAGATTTACTATTTCTTGACGGACATTTATTGCCACTCACTTTCTCTCAGAACTGCTGTTGCTGAGTCCCATGAGTTTGGTATGTTGTATTTCCATTTCATTTGACTCAAGATATATATATATTTTAGAGAGGGAAGGGAGGGAGAGAAAGAGAGAGAAACATCAATGTGCGGTCGCTGGGGAGTCGTGGCCTGCAACCCAGGCATGTGCCCTGACTGGGAATCGAACCTGCGATACTGTCTCAAGATATTTTTAAGTTTCTCTTTTGATATTTTTTTTGATCCATTGATTCTTCAGTAGCATGCTTTTAAATCTCCACACATTTGTAAATTTTTCAATTTTCTTCTTATAATTGATTTCTAGTTTTTTACCATTAATGAAAAAGTGCTTGATATAATTTCAATCTTAAATTTATTAAGATTTGTTTCTTGACCTGACTTATGATTATCCTGGAGAATGTCCCATGTACACTTGAGAAATATGTGTCTTCTGTTGCTTTCGGTTGGAATGCTCTGCATGTACCTTTAAGTCTGTGTGATCTAACGTGTTGTTTAAAGCCAGTTCTCTTGTTGATTTCTGTCTGCTTGGTCCACCCACTGGTGAGAGCGGGGCATTGAAGTTCTCCACTATTATTGCGCTGACGTCTGTTTCTTCCGTTAGGTCTGTGTGATGTTTGCTTTGTATATGTAGGTGCTGCTATGCTGGGTGCATAGGTGTTTACCAACGTCGTGTCCTCCGGTTGGCTTGACCACATCATCATTATGTGATGTCCTTTTTTTTTGGTCTCTTAACACAATCTTTGTCTTAAAGTCTGTTTTGTATGCTTAAGTGTAGCCACTTCAATTTCTTCTGGTTTTCATTGGCATGGGCATTGTTCCTTCTGCTCCTTTTCAGTCTGTGTGTCATCACATCTGACGTGAGTCTGTCGCAGGCAGCACATCAGTGGATCTTGTTTTATCCATTCGGCCACTCTGTCAGAATGCTCTTCAGACTGGAGAATGTCTTCCATTTGTATTTAAGTTGATTATTGATAGATGTGCACTTACCGATACTTTGTTAATTGTTTTCTGGCTTATTTGTGATTCCTCACTGTTCCTTCCTTTGTGCCTTGATGGCTTTCCTTAGCGGTACGCTGTCTCTTTATCTCCGTGTCTCTACAGCAGGTGTTTGTTATAACGCGTACATATCACAAATTATGCTTACGATAGTCTACTTTAACTTGATAACAACTACCTTCAAATGCATTCTAAACTCCACATCTTACTGTCCCTTCCCCATGTTTCACGTTTTTGATGTAACATTTTACATGTTTTTATCTTGTGTGTCACTTAACTAATGATTGTTGTTATAGTTATTTTTACTAGTTTTGTCTTTTAACCTTTATACTGGCTTCATAAGTGATCGATTCACTGCCCTTACTATGTATTTACCTTTGCCAGTGAGAGTTATACTTTCATATTTTCTTTTATAATTTAGTGCCCTTAATTTCCACATGAAAGAAGTCCCTTTAAAGTTTTTTGTAAGGTCAGTTTAGTGGTGATGAATTCTTGTAACATTTGCTTCTCTACAAAATTATCTCTTTCTCAGTTCTAAATAACTTTTCTAGGTAAACTATTCTTGGTTGGAAGTTTTCTAGAATATATTTAGTTGATTATGCTATTATAGTTCTTCCAATTTCTCCCCCTTTGTGCATTCTGCCTGGTATCCCCGTTCCCTCCAGCAATTGCTCCCTGAGTTCATGTCCATGGGTCATGCTTATAAGTTCTCTGATTACTCCATTTCCTATACTCTTCTTACCCTCCCCCTGCCTATTTATTACCTATCCATTTGTACTTCTCTATCCTCGCACCTTTCTGCCCACTCTCCCCTCCCCACTGATAACCCTCCAAATGATCTCCATATCTGTGATTCTGTTCCTGTTTTCCTTCGTTACTTAGTTTGTTTTTAGATTTAGATATTGTGACTATTGTATTGATAGTTGTGAATTTGTTGCCCTGTTATTGTTCATAGTTTTGACTTTCTTTCTCTTAGATAAGACCCTTTAACATTTCATATAATAAGGGCTTGGTGATGATGAACTCCTTTAGCTTGACCCTACCTGGGAAGCACTTTATTTACCCTCCCATTCTAAACGATAGCTTTGATGGATAGAGTAATCTTGGATGTAGGCCCTTGCCTTTCATGACTTCAAATACTTCTTTCCAGTTCCTTCTTGCCTGCAAAGTTTCTTTCAAGAAATCAGCTGACAGTCTGATGGGAACTCTTTGTAGGTTACTGTCTCCTCTTCTCTTGCTGCTTTTAGGATTCTCTTTATCTTTAATCTTGGGTAACTTAATGATGATGTGCCTTGGTGTGTTCCTCCTTGGGTCCAATTTCTTTGGGATTCTCTGGGCTTCCTGGCCTTCCTGGAAGTCTATTTCCTTTGGCAGATTGGGGAAGTTTTTCTTCTTCATTATTTGTTCAAATAAGTTTTCAACTTCTTGCTCTTCCTCTTCTCCTTCTGGCACCCCTAAGATTCTGATTTTAGAGCATTTAAAGTTGTCCCATAGGTTCCTAAACCTGTCCTCATTTTTTTGAATTCTTGTTTCTCCATTCTGTTCTGGTTGGATGTTTATTTCTTCCTTTCATTCCAAATCATTGATTTAAGTCTCATTTTGCTTCCCTTCACTGTTGGTTCCCTGTACATTTTGCTTTATTTCATTTTGGGTAGTCTTCATTTATACCTTCATTTTGCGACCAAATTCAACCATTTCTGTGAACATCCTGATTACCAGTGTTTTGAACTCTGCATTGGATAGATTGGCTGTCTCCTTGTTGCTTAGCTCTTTTTCTGGAGTTTTGATCTGTTCTTTCATTTGGGCCATATTTCTTGGTGTACCTGTTATGTTGTAAGGGATGGAGCCTTAGGTATTCACCAAGGCAAGGCAACCCTCTTTGCTGGGATGTGGTGTTGTGTAGGCGAGGGGTCAAGAGGGAACAATGTGGCTTTCTTGTTCCCTTCTATCCCCACTTTCCAACAAACTCTCCCACGAGAGACTGGGAGTTTCTCCCACATGGCAACCCCCACAGAAGTCTACAGCTAATTTGAGTCTTTAGTTTCCAGCTCAGCCAGCCCTGCCTTGCCCACCCAGTTCACCACCTTGCCTCCTGTCCTCTCTGCTGGGCTGCCCTTCTCCGTCCCTCCCACCTGTCTAGGTGAATGTTTCTTTAACTCCTTGGTTGTCGGAGTTCCATGCTGACTGTTTTATTTCCTGGCACTTCTTGTTGTCTATTGTTTTCGGATTGGTTGTTATCCTTCTTTTGCTTGTGCGAGGAAGTGAAGTGTTTCACATTTCAAAGAATTTGAATCAACTGACTCTCACACTAGCAATAACAAGAGATAGAATTAGTCCCAATTCTTGCCAAGAGCTGATTTTGTTTGAGTTTAATTTTCGCCATGCTGGGAGTTGTGCAGTGATGTCACATTATGGCTGAATTTGAACCTCCCTCTGACACAAACTGTTGGGCAATTTCCATAAATGTCCGGACTGTGTGAACACGCTCACATGGAGGACAGACTGGGCTCGTCGTTGGGACTGAACGGGCTCTGGCCGGGAGCCTGCGTCATTTCCCTGTTATGATGCCCTTTTCTGCTCACAGGTCTGCAATCTGATACAAAAATGCAGCAAAACCTCTCCTCTCGAGCTTAATTCATTCCAGAATTCTGTTCAAGAAGCGGTTTGTTTGAGATCCTAGTCATACAGGCGACCGATCATACAGGTATCAGCCTGAAAGGGTTTTCAAAATTTTGGCCGACAACTGAAACATGTTTTCCAAAACCAATTCAGTCACGAATTGAATTGTTCGACATGGGAGACATTTGAGAACTGAGATCTGACTGTTTTTGGTATTTTTCCTGGTTCCCAGCACAGAGCTCCTAAAACCCTTGGAGTCTCCTGAGTAACAAGGATGCTAATGAGAGGGCGCATGGCCGAGGGTCCTGGACAGTTTCAGGATGGGGGTCGGTCACCAGAAAGAGCAAGTTTGATCAGAGGGTCAGAACTTTCAGCCTCACTGCCCAGCCTCTGGGAGAGGGGCTGGGGTTCAAGTTCAATCACCAATGGCCAAGGATTTAGTCAAATCTGTCTACATAGTGACACCTCCATAAAACACACTAATGATGGGGTTCAGAGAGCTTCTGAAGTAGGGAACCCCTCCCCATGCTGGGAGTTGGGGGTGACACTTTCCAACTCCGTAGTGACAGAGGCATGGGCACTCAGGACCCTTCCCCACCTCCCCCCATGTCCCTCCTCATCTGGCTGCTCACTTGTATTGTTTGTAATAAGATGTACAGTAAACACAGCATTTTCCTGAGTCCTGTGAGTTGATCCAGCAAATTAATGAATTTGGTGGGGAGCCCCTACCTTTTGTAGGCAAGTCGGACAGACATGCAGGGAACAAGGGGGCCTGAACTTGAGACTTGCTCTGAGGGGAGGCAGTCCTGTGGGACGGACCCTGACCGTGTGGGGTCTGAGGCTGACTCCAGGGAGTTCACGTCAGCGTTGAGCTGAACTGTGGGAAACACAGCTGGTGTCCGAGAACCAGAGAAGCGGGTGAATGGAGGAAAACACCCCTCACCATCCCACAGAGAAACTCAGGGTAAGAGCAGGGAAGAGACCCTCTGCTCGGGATGTCATTTATTGGTCACGTGTTCTTCCAGCCAAACCCGAGTGCCTGCAAAGTACCAGGAAGTTTCAGCCTCAGACCTTTGCTCCAAGGGCTGAAATGTGTCTTTTCCACCCCCGACCCCAGCCCCTGAGCTCTGTTCCTACAGGGGAAGGTTCCACACGTAGGGTCCTGGTGGACGCGATCTCCCTCCCTGGAGCAGGACTGCACTTTCCCTTCCTCCTCCTTCCCCCACAGGCGGGCATGTCCTAAACTCTAAGGGACCCCAGGAGAGTTGCAGCCAGGTGATCGCTGGGCAGCAGCAGCTCATCCCAGCCTGACCCCTGACTGTGCCCAAGGCCCCCTTTTCTCTGACTCCCCAGTGAGCTGACAGCAGCCCCACCTGGTCTCCTGTTGCTTCTTCTGTTCTAGGCCCTTCCTTGCTTCACCATCCGCAGTGAACGTTAATAACCGTGCTCTCCAAAAAAGGAGAGTCTCGGTGGGAGGCAGAGACCACGTCCCTTCATGAAAGAGGGAACCCACGTCACCAACATTCATGCATCTGGACATGGCACGAGACTCCACCAGTCAGGTGACCACATGCCAGACTCTGACTCAGGACGTGGAGACACAGAGAGGCTGGGACTGTGCAGAGGGCACTTGGCCAGGGTGGTGGGAGTGGCAGCAACAGTGTCGGGGCACCGGAGCAGCAGAGACAGCAGTCCTACCACAGGGCCCAGGGTCCCGCCTCAGGGGAGTCGGTGGGGTGAGTGGTCACATCTGTGCCCGGCAGCAGGGCAGCGGGGCCTGTGTGGGACCCGACTCAGGCTGGGCTGTGAGCTGTTCCTGGCTGTGCAGCCTCTGGTCTATTCTGTGACTTCCCCCAAAATAGCATTAGAACCCACTATACTGCTTTATATCTAAATTAGAAGAAATTGGGATTCCATTGTTTGCTCCAAGAAATAGACCTGGGAACCGGTTTCACTCAGAGATTTTATTATGCTGACCTGGGGCCGCCTCCTCAACCTTCCATCTGACTTTACCCCGTGTTGGAGAGAACGACTGTGACTCCCAACATCACATCTCATAGATGAGAATATATGTTCCCCCTTTTCTTTCTGAGGAAAAAAACCACTAAATTAAGTGTTGACTGAAGACCCCTCCCCACCCTGAGCTCTGTCACTGACCTCAGGGGTCCCAGTCTGGCTGAGCCCCAGGATGGCTCGTGGGGCTTCCCACAAACCCCAGGCCTCTCCCAGACCCACGTCTCAGGGGAACAGGCCCCAGGCCGGGATTACTCGTGTGACCAGCCCTGCAGGTGAGGCTGAGGCACAGCCGTGCGGGATCCTGTCTGGGCTCCTGCTGCTGAATGTGTGAGCTGAGGACCAGCAGCATCTGCACTAGCCTCATTATGAATCCAGAATCCCACTCTCTGCTCCACTTTCTGGGTCTTAACAAAGTGTGCAGGAAATTTGTGGGCACCAGAAAGCTTGGGACTCGGTGCTCGACAGCCTTCTAGACGCAGAGACAGACTGTGTAGGCGGCTCTGGCGTGTGGTCCACTCAGATCGCTCAGCACTAGGGCCCTGGGTTCCCTCCTTCTTCCTTCATCTTCTGTAGCTGTCCCCCCTTGGTGACCTCACCCCTGATCATGGCTTTAAATAGCACTTCTGTGTGTGGCCTCCCAGGTCTGTCTGTGCAGCCCGCACATCTCCCCTCTCCAGACTCAGCGGTCCACCTGCCAGTCGGATGACTCCCGGGATCTCACAGATGTCTCAGCTCCACAGTCTCTGACAATGAACGTCTGTGACGTCCCCTCAAATACGCTGCTTCCAGAGTCTCCCCATGTCTGCTGACACATTCTGTCTCTCTGCTTGTGTCCTCTGAGATGTTTGGTGACCTGGACTCGTCTCCCTCGTACCCCAGATTAAGCATTAGGAATGCCGTCAGGTCCCTCTCAGAAGGCATCCAGGATCACCCCACACCCACTATTACCACCACTCACCCCGGGAAGCATCCCCAACCTGGAGCCCTGCACAGACCCCTCCTGCGTCCACACTGCCTCCCTCACCTCCAACTCTGCTCTCAGCACAGCAGCCACTGGGACCCATTAAGGGGGCCTCAGGCCATGTCCCCCTCCTGCTCTACACTGTCCCCTGACCCCCGCCTCACTCAGAGCACAGTCGTGCCCTTCCAACGTCCTCCAGGCCCACGTGGTCTGGCCAGGCCTCTCCCCCATCTCCCTCACTCCCTGCTCCATCCCACACTGACCCAACCCCTCCTCCTTCCTCCCAGACCCCAGACACACCGCTGCCCCGGGGCATTTGCACTGGAGGGTCCCCTGCCTGGTCAGAACTTCCTCCAGACATCAGGTGGGTAATGTACCATGTTCTTCAAATCTTCCCTCGAGGCCACCTCCCCAGTGAGGTCCACACTGACCACCCAAATCGAAGAGACACCTTCCCTGCCCCCACAGCCCACACTGGGGGACCGCCGTCCCCTCTGCTTCTTCCCAGACCACTCCCCCTCCCACAGACTCCTCCCTGAGTGCTGTGCTCACACCCCCTGCCTCCTCACACAGCACGGGCCCCACAAGGCCGGCAGTGATCCCAACTGTGCTTCAGTGATGTCCCCACATGCAAACCCAGTGCCACACATCTGTCACACAGCCACCACTGGTTATTCATGGTCAGAGCTGGGCAACTCCCTATGCTACAGGCTCTGTCTGTATTAAGGTGGCCTTAACCACAGCTGCTGTGTGGCAGCTACAGCACCACATGCACTCACACTGAGATCGATGCCCCCACAATTTCCCCGCAGAGCTGCTCCCCCGAGTCCACAGCAGACCCCGCTCTGTGCATCCCGGAGTGCGCACCGCAGCCAGCACTGCAGCGAAGGGCAGGGAGACAGTGCAGGTGAGCAGAGCAGAATTCCAATGGGGACTCGTCTAGGATGGGAAATCATGGGATCCCAGCTCTGCTCAGTCCAGAACCCGGTTCCTTTGAGAGTTTAGGAAGAGATGGAAGATCGGCCAAGCCCTAGAGGAGGCAGGAGCAGGACGAGTCTGACAATTCATCTCTCCACACCACAGACTCCTGTGTGCAGGGACCCTGGGCCTGGTGGGGACAGTGACAGGGAAACACCCCTGCTGCTGACAGACAGGGGACACCAGAGGAGAATGAGACCAGGACTCCTGACAAGGACAAACGCAGTCCTGCTGCTCTACAGAAACAAAGAAGCAACAAATAAAGACCCAGAAGATGGAGACTGAGGGTCCGACCCAGGCCTGAGCCTCAGCTGACCCGGCCTCACACAGCCCTCGCTGCCTGCGGTCCTGGAGACGGGCTTCACTGGGACAGTTTACAAGGCCTGGGTGATGCTGGGTTCCTGTGATCACCGGTCCTGCTGGGACAAGGTTCCACTGAAGGGACAAGGTTCCACTGAAGGGACAAGGACAAAGAGGCAGAGGGCGACCCAGTAGAGGAGGGACCACATCAAAGCCCACGGTACACTGAGCACGGACTGGGCACAGCCCTGACCACACTCAGTCCTCACAGCCTCTCCTGTGCTTGCCACAGACTCAGCACAGCAAACACACAGGTTCTAGGAACTTCTTGATGCTTCCATTTATTTCCTCTCAAAAGTTAGGATCTTCAACTTTTTAATGAACACATCAACCAACCACTCATGGCAAGAATTGAAAAATATTTACATCCAGAGCCTCATTTTAACAAGGGAGTGAGAAGCTGCAGCTCAGGCACCAGGAAGCACAGACAGGGCTGGGGAGGGTCCTGCCCCACCTCTGCTGGAGCAGGGGAGTGTGGGGAGGGGCTGGGGGGAGGGGTGGGCCCGCCTCCTGCCTCCTCACTGATGCTGATGGGAACTCAGACATTCAGATGCCAGTTGCAGAAGGAGAAGTGACATGTCCCTGAAGTCACAAAAAGGGGCTGGCGGGTGTGTATGTGTGAGGAACCTTCCATCACTCATTCCCCGACAGGGCAGCTATCTCACGCTGGAGAAGAAAATAATCATGAACAAATGTCCATCAGTCACTGTAGGTGGTGACATCGTCCAACAGCCCACCTCGTGCTCAACATGTCCCATAGGGTCCCCATTGCCCAGTCCCATCCCCTCTGCCCCAACCCTCCCCATGTCAGGGTCTCACCTTTAGAAGCCATGAGAGACACATCCGAACCCTGGGCACTGTCACTGCCTGGGGTGGCACAAAACAAGACATGATCAGAGCCCCCAGGACAGGAGGCCAAAGGAGGAACTATGGGGAGATGGGAGGTCCCCCATGGGCTCCCATCTGCACCCACACAGGGTCTCAGGGGTCCCCCCTCCATACTCACTGGCAGCCTGAGCGTAGCTCCCCCCTTTTCCACCTGCAGGGAGAAAACACCCTGTGAGACACCAGGGAGGAGGCAGGGCCCTGA
>PVIA01018991.1:0-11504 GCA_004024845.1 Tonatia bakeri | reverse complement strand
TGTTTCATCTTCCCAGCATCCCTTCCTTTAAGAAAAATCCTTTTCCCTCTTCCTCAGTAAGCCTGACTCTGTCCTGAAGGCTCAGTAGAGTCTGCCCCACTCCCAACCCCAAGGTCAGGTACACACCCAGACCTGGTTATAGTACTCCAGCCCCAGGCTACAACCACACCTCTGGGATAGGCCTCATGGTTCACAGGGAGACTTTCAGAGGCCACTTGGGGACTTTTGCTGTGCTTCAGGGGCAAACATACATATCCTAGCATCTTAGGCTGTTAGACCCATGTAAACCTGGAGCTATCTTGCTGCCATATGGTAAAAAGCATGCACCCAACACAGAAGGAAGGTCAGAGACAGAGAAAGAGGTTCCTAACATCACCTGAATACCAATCTAGATCCAGCTCTGCCTGACTTTCAGTTACATGCACTAAGTTCCTTTTCTGTTTAAGCTAGCCTGTTTCTGTCACTTTCAGCCAAAGTGGCATGAATTGTATACCATTCTCATTGTCACTTATATTCAGTTATCACAAATTAGCTGTCTTGAACCACTATGGGGAAAGGATACAGTGAAAGTCAGGCAATGAAAGGATTTCTAATTCGCCACTAACTAGGACACAGGAGGTTTGAAACAGCTGAGCACAGATTTCACAAATAAGAAGACAAGGTCATGATTTTACTTTTGAACTTGATGTTGTACTAGGTACACCCAAGCACGATGCTGCTCTCACCACCTTTGGTTGTTCACTGATTGGAACCACAAGACAAACCAGATGGGAGAACTGAGTAAGGAATGCCAAAGAAGTAATAGAAACCCGTCTCACTTTGAAGCCACCTAAATTACACTCTTTTCAAACACAGTTCTGATCAAGACCTTTGAAGAGGGGAAAAAAACCACAGAGCCATGGCCATGAGTTGCTAGTCATGGAATTACTACAATGTGTGGTCAGAAGTCTGGTGTTTTATGAAGAGTGGTGTCTGCTTGGCCAAGGCACCTCTGTGCATTTTATCCGAGTGTCTAGTGAGCAGCAGGAGCCCATTATCCTTTGGCATTCTCCAGTTATAACAGATTCCAGTTTCAGAAATATCAAGAAATTGGCATCCAGCCACCAGAGGTTTCTCTGGGAGACTATCTATCTCCAAGACAGAATAGTGTTTTTCCCTTTTTTTTTTTCCCATGGTAAGTGGGGATATGGGGAACACCTGTGGTATCTACAGAGGCGAAGCTTCGTGTGAGCACACAGACTATGCTGCAAAGAGAAAGCTTTATGCTAGAAGTTCAAGGGAAGGCGGAGAAATAAGCATCTAAATGGATAAGGCACTTTGGTAACCACCATATTGTGGTCTAGGCCCAGTGCTTGCAAACTTACCTTGTTACTACCAAAGCCACAACCACTTCACGGGCTTTGTATTCTCCAAAGCAAAGGTCATTCTCTATCACTACATGGTTGAATCACTTGATACTTTTCAAAAACTTCTTTCGTTTCTTGTTGTTTCCTTAAGATTTCCTCTTTCTCCTAAGATGTTCTAACTTGGAGGGATGCCCATGACTCACTGTGCTTGGACAGGGAGGAATCTCCTGGCCAGTTGGTTGTTTAAGCTTTCAGAATGTCAATTGCAACCCTAAGAACAGGTTTTTGGGGTTTTTTTTAATTTTTAACATTTTAATACTGTTCAGATCAGTGTATCTGGTTTGTAAAAATGTGGAACGCTTCACAAATTTGCATGTCATCCTTGTGCAGGGCCATGCCAATCTTCTCTGTATTGTTCCAATTTTAGTATATGTGCTGCCAAAGTGAACACTTAACTACAGTTGCTGAATGAATCTCTAGTAGAAACATAATTCCTAAGCCTTGCTTATAATTTCCTTCACTCAATAAATATTTACTGCATGTTTTTTTGTTTGAGATATTTATAATATAGAGTAAATGTTAACAATATCCTTATATTCTATCAATAGTAGAAGCAAAGAGAGAATAAATATATTTAATTGTATATTATATAATAACAATTGCAACTCTGCTCATAGAAAGATTTTTGTACAATTTTCTTTCACAATGCTGTACGTTCAAAAAGAGAAAAAATATCTACCTGCAGGTTATAAAATTCTAAAATATTACTGTCTGGTGTCTTTACTCTCTTGTCTTAGCTTACATCTGCTAAACCATTTGCAAATTCAGCTCTGTGAAGCAAATATTATTCATCCTCCTCTCATATCCAATCCTATCTTATTTAGGACTTTCCACATCACAAAACTAAAACAAAATCTGGCTCCTTTTCACTCTCCTTTTCCACTATCAATATAACTTCAAAAAGTATACAATTAATAAAGCTGTTCCTGATGAAGTCAGTGAAATGTGTCATTTGTAAAAAGATAGACAGTCTTGGCAATGAAATTGCCGCCAAAATCGGTATGAGTGCTCCCATGGAGGAAAAAAGGAATCCAGGATGGAAAATGACCAGAGGAGTTTCTACCATGTGGTTTCATGGCTATACAGCCTCTTCTGTGTATAGATGGGGAAACTTGATCCTCAAGAGTTTTTATACCTCAAGGACAAAGAGGGAATTTCTCCTTTCTAGGGTCAACCTGATGAATCCCTTGAACAATTATGAAAGTCTAACATGTATTGCAAGCTTCCTATGTGCCTGGCCCTGTTTGACATTTTTCTGTCATTGCTACTAATTTTCACAATACCCCTGAAGTAGACACTATGGCTTAGCCAGGGTAATTCAACTATCCAAAGGTCCACAGCTAATAAGTCTGGAGCTGAGCTTTTTACCTGGATCTGAACTAAAAATCTCTCTGAGAGAAATGAGATTGATAATGTAAATTTATCAGAAGAAAAAAAAATCACTTGTTAAGAAGAAAGTCATATGCTCTCTGTGGAAATTAATTCAGTAACTCTCCTGGAAAGGCAATGAATGGGCTGTCATAAAAACACTGAAAGCTTGGTGCGATCACATTGCTGGCACCGAAATGTAAGAATCTAACTCCCTATATTCCTGTTTATCTTCGCCAGAGTTTGGGGACTACTGTTAACGTTTCCACCATAAAGAGTAAATGGAAAAAGGTACCAGTGTAATATTTCTCTCCCTTCCCCCAAACTCCTAAGGTTATCTCTTCCTTTAGACATAATCTTGTCCTCAGGTGGTCCCTTTGTAATAAAATGTTAGGACCCTATTTATAGAAGAGAAATGAGCTATGAAGAAGAAATATCAGTGATAATTTTGTGTTGAAATACAGAATCTGTATTATTGTGGTCCTATGAACTCGTGGAGAGAATTCCCTCCACAAAACTTCACATCACCGTCCTATTTCTGACACATTATTAGTAAACTGATTTAGTTCTCAGTCACCATCTTTTGGGCCAAATGTTTTTAACAATTTAAAATGTCACAAGTGTTCATTATAGCCAGCAAATGGGCTTATTATATAAGAGTCTTGTTAAAGACTGATTATTCTAGCAACCTCAACAAATGTAAATGCTTATATGGACACAGTTCTTTGGCTGTAATATTTTGTATACTTTTTAAAGTACGTTTTATTGATTATACTATTACAGTTGTCCCAATTTTTGCCCCTTTGCTCCCCTCCATTCAGTACCCCTATTCCCTCCAGCAATACCCCCTTAGCTCATGTCCATGGGTCATGCATGTTAAGTTCTTTGGCTTCTCCATTTCCCATACTATTCTTAGCATCCTTCTGTCTATTTTTTACCTACTAATTATGCTCTTAACCCCTGTACCTTTCCCCCATTTTCCCCCTTCCCCCTACCAGCTAATAACCCTCCATGTGATCTCCATTTCTCTGGTTCTGTTCCCGTTCTAGTTGTTTGCTTAGTTTGTTTTTGTTTTTCAGTTGTTGATAGTTGTGAGTTTCTTATCATTTTAATGTTCATAGTTTTTATCTCCTTTTTCTTAATAAGTCCTTTTAACATTTCATATAATATGGGCTTGGTGATGATTAACTCTTTAAGTTTTACCTTGTATAGGAAGCACTTTATCTCTCCTTCCATTGCAAATGATAGCTTTGCTGGATAGAGTAATCTAGGTTGTAAGTCCTTGCTTTCACAGTCTCTTCCAGCCTGCAAAGTTTCCTTTGAGAAATCAATTGATAGTCATATGGGAACTCCTTTGTAGGTAACTCTCTGCTTTTCTCATGCTGCTTTTGAAATCAGAAAAGCCGGTGTTTGTGCTACCTGTCACCTACCAGACTCAATAAGCAGAGACAGGGGTTGAATCTTTATGGGCCCTTTATTCAGACAACCAGCAATCTGAGAAGACAGTGGGTTTGTACCCTAACAGACCATCTTACCTTTCCTTTCAAGCAAGCGTTTTTATAATAGAGAACAAAATGTGGTGAAGGGTTTTGAAATTTTGGGAAAATTAGGTTTTAAAAACTGCAGCATTCTCACCCTGGGCAGTTAGCTGTCCCCCCAGGTGGGTGGTCATCTGTGTCTCCCTGGAACAAAATGGCTCGGATGTCTCCAGCTGTGCCCCAGGAGGTCAGCTGTCTTTCTCAGGAGTGGTGAGCTGTACCTGCAGTTCCTGAATATAGCTTTAATATATGCATTACCTAGTAGGCTTATTAACTATTTATCTTAAACCAAAATTTTCCAACTCCTGAGTCCCCTATCACTTTTAAGATTCTCTCTTTCTCTTTAACCTTGGGCATTCTAGTTATGATGTGTCTTGGAGTGGACCTCTTTGCATCCATCTTGTTTGGGACCCTCTGTGCTTTCCTGGACTTGCATGTCTATTTCCTTTACCAAACTAGGGAAGTTCTCTTCATTATTTTTTCAAGTAATTTTTCAATTTCTTGCTCTTTCTGTTCTCCTCTGGCACGCCTATGATTCAGATGTTGGCACTTCTAAAGATGTCCCAAAATCTTCTTATACTCTCCTCATTTTTAAAAATTTTTGTTTCTTCTTTCTATACTAGTTGAATATTTATTTCTTCCTTATGTTCCAAATCACGAATTTGAACCCTGGCTTCCTTCCCTTCACTGTTGGTTCCCTGCACATTGTTCTTTATTTCACTTACTGTAGGTATCGGGGAAATGTGTCAGTCAGGCTCCCTCACCAGGCCCAATGAGCCGTATATCATGACCTTGAGAATGGGCCCACATGCACAGAATCATGCTTCATTGTATAATATCTTGGCACCCTGCTGGCTTTCTGTGCACTTAGCATATAAAGGAGCTGGGAACCCTGGCCTGGTGCATCATCCACTTGCAGCCTTCGTGGATTGTCCCACTCTTGAATAAAGTCATGTCAGACACCCCCATGGCTTTGCCAATTTTCTTCCCTCTGCGGGAAACCCATGTGAACCTGGCTGGCCTTGAACGGTCACAGCCCATTTGGCGCCCTGGGCAGGATTTGTTGCTGTATGGTATGGAGGAGCCCTCCGCCCCCTTGGAGGGGTGTCTGGAAGGGTGGCTAGTCACTGGGACGTGGTATCTGGTGGCGAGGGTCCTGGCAGTGTGGACTCCCCCACAGAACTGTCTAGATGTTAGTGGCACACCTGACATGGTAGAGAACTCCCTGCAGGTGGTAGCGGAGACCCTAGAGAAGCCGAGTGCCCAGGCGGCTGTGGGGGCGATGGGCTGGGTGTTTTCCGTCAGCTTTGTGAGCTGTGACAGGGACTGCACTTCTCAGGGCGGCAAGTTCAGAGAGCTCCAAGAGGGAACAGAAGCCTTGGAGGCTGAGGGAGAGGAGACTGTGCTTGGCGATGTGGTGAAGTTACCTGAACTCCAACGCCCAGCGGAGGCTTCAGTGGCCAGAATCTGCGCTCTGGAGGAAGACTTCCGAACAGCACAACCGTGGCGATCCCCTCCCCAACAGTAGTGAACAATTTGGAGGAAAAGGAGGGGAATTGCCGCTTTTGTACCTCCTCCCCCTGCCCCACCCCACACAAACTTGGAACCAAGATTCCCGAGAGTGACTGGGCCACAGGACTGCGTCTGGGGTTGGGTGCTCTAGCAGCAGTGGCACTGGCGCCCAGAAAGCTCTGCTTTCCGTGTGCTGTTGTGGGAAGGCAGTGAGGAAAAGCAGCTGCAGGCAGGAGGGGTGGTAGCTTGAGCTCTCTCTGCCTCGCTGTTAAAGAGTGACCCCGTGTGGTTGCGAGCTGAACAATGTTTCCTGCAGCCCTAGAAGAAGACAGTAAAGAAAAAACCTGGGGATGTGACCTGGGAGGGTGCGAGGGGTGGGAGAGGTAGCGTCTTGGGCGTCTGGAAGACCATATGGCTGCGCCAACCTCCGGAAAAGAGGGAGGAAATATCCTTTGGAAATTTGAATAGGGAGAGGGCCAAAGAACCGGTCTACAGGGGACAGGTGGGTACTGGGAAAGGTGAAGGCCTTGCTGCTTCCCTGGGTATTGGGCAACTGCCCCACCCCCGTGAGTGCACAGTGTATGTGTCCCCTGTTCCTGAGCATATCCTGGGCATTGATGTGCTCCAAAAAGTGTGGCTGCAAACCACTGTGAAACAGCTCCAACAGTTGTTGGGCTTGCTGGAGTACTGGAGAGTGTTTGTGCCCCACCTAACTCAAGTTGTTCCTCCCTTATATGTTTTGGTAAAAAAGGGAGTGAGCTGGGACTGGACCCAGACCTTGGAACAAGTGTTCCAAGGAGCAAAGTGCATCATTAAATATGCTCAGGCCTTACATGCTCTGGATCCTGCTAGGCCTTGTGAGCTACATGTGCATGTGACACAAGAAGGCTTTGTGTGGGGTGTGTGGCAGCTATTGGAATGGCCACATCAACCCCTGGGGGTCTGGTCCCAACTATGGTGGGGAGCAGAGGAACGGTACTCCCTGACTGAAAAGCAACTGGTGGTGGTATATGCTGCCCTGCTGGCCACGGAGGCTATAACAGGAACTGCCCCTGTGACAGTAAGAACCATGTATCCCATTGAAGGGTGGGTCCGGGACTGGATGGCCAAGCCTCATATTGGGACGGCTCAGATGTCCATGTTGGCTAAGTGTGTGTGTGGGGGGTGGTTTTCTGCAACAAAGGAGTACTCTGTCCACTAGCCCCCTACGGGCCATGTTGCAGGAGGTGCTATGCCCTGTCACCTATGTAGGTGAAAAATCTGCTGCCCCTGCCACTATAGACAAATGGAAGCTATCCCCTTCCATGGAGGGCAGGCACCTATTCCCTCAGATGCATGGTACACTGATAGGTCCAGCAGGAGTCAGCCTGCCAGGTGGACTACTGTAGCAATTCAACTAGAAACAAGCACTATATAGTTTCACACTGGTGTAGGTCAGAGTGACTAGTGGGCAGAACTGCATGCCATGTGGCTCGTGGCTGCCAATGAGGCACTGCTCTTGACTATTTGCACAGAGAGTTGGGCAGTGTACCAGGGGCTGACATTGTGAATCTCTACACGGCAGGTGAATACATGGATGGTTATGCATAGACCATTGTGGGGGCAGGCCTTGTAGCAAGACCTCTGGGAATTAGGCTACCAGAAACAAATCGCTGTACATCATGTGACCGGACACGCACCCCTTGCTTCCCCCGGGGCATGAGAAGGCTGACATGCCAGCCAAAGTGCACTGACTCGAAACGGCGCCTACCAGCCTGTCAGGAAGAGAAGTGGTCCAGTGGCTATACCATCTCCTCCACTATAAAAACTTGAGGGTTACCTGTCACCCTAGCAGAAGTGTGAGACCTGTGTTGTTTGTTCATGAGAGCATCCCTAGAGGCCTCTGACAACTACTGAGCAGGTGGTACAGGAACACATCTCACTGACCTGATAGCGGGTTGGCATAGTCAGGCCCCTGCCAAGTTCAGAGGTGTATAGGTATACAATCACATGTGTGGACAGAGCTACTGGACTTTTAGCTGCTTACCCTGCATAGCTCCTGGATCAGAAAGTGGTAATCGCTGTGCTGGAGTGTTTTTGTACAAGGGTCACAAGGGTGACCCTTGTTTATTTGCTGCTTGTGGGGAATGCGTCTTCCTGGAGTCCTGGTGCAACAATGGGCCTGAGACCTGCAGGTTGACTGGAAGTTCCATGTGGCTTATCACCCTCAACCTGCCAGATTGAAGGAACAGTACAAAGGTCTCATAAAGTAGGGCCTGTGAGCCGCAGCTGCCATCCTGTGCTGGAGGGGCTGGACAAAATATTTATGGATGGTTCTCCAGACTCTAATTAGAGGAGTCAAGTGACGGGAGTGAGCAGCCCTGATGGAAGCATTACTCCACCACACTGTAGCTCCAATTCAGCTGCAGGTATGGACTAAGGATGCCTTGCTGAAACCAGGCATGTAAAAACAGGGAATATTCTCTCATCCACTCTGGAGGGCCTGGAGTGAGTGAAAACAGCCACTTGGATGTGGCCTTGGGAAATAAGAGCCCCCCACATGTGTTGGATGGTTCTTGTTACCCCTGGGGCCAAGGGGTGGAGAGAAACTTATAGTGCGCTGGGTGATTGGGGCATGGCCCCCAATATTAAAGGTGACATATCCAGGGCCAGAAGACCATGAAATGCTTCTGCATGGTACCTTGTGATTTGCATGTGGCCCATTATGAGTTCTCCACTCTTGTTGCAAGTAGATGCTGAAGGTGTGAAAGGTATGGTATTTGCACCCAGGGAGGCCCCTCTGCCAGCCACTGCCTTATCAACTGACCAGAAACTTGCTTGTATATTGCCTGAGTGTTGTACTTTGCCATTGTTGGTGGCTGTATCTGCTCTGTCTTTCTGTCCTTAGGGTGCAAAATAACACCTTAGTGGACTGGGTTCATACCTACATCTCAGTGGCTGACCAGTCAACATGCTGAGTCAGCAATGAACTCCCCCTGAGCACGTCTGCTGGCCTCCCATGGTGCATCTCTCCTGCTTCTGTCTCAAATTGGACTTGATTACAAAACAAGTGGAACAGTGCACATGCCTTGTAGAATGCAACCTGGACTGACATCTATGTCCGAATACTGGGGCGAAGCAGCAGTATGACTGCCCCAGTCATTAGGCAGCTACTCCATGAGATGGCTCATGGTGGCTCATGGCTGAAGCCGTGGAGCTATCCAACCAGCTCCCCTTTTCATTGAGAACCTTGAAGGACAAGCCCAGGTGGGCTGGACTCTGACAGGTCTGTGTCAGTCTCAGACTTTAAAGCATTTCTGGGTGGCATGGAATGATGTGTGGGCTGCAGTTCCCACTGGGGCCCTCTGGCTGTGTGGCTCACATGATTGCCCTTACCTGCCCTGAAAATGGACTGGCCATTATACCTGGGAATGGCCCTTTGCCTGCTTGAGTTCAGAAAATTCTGGCAATCCAGCCATCTAGTTGGGAAGTGGTTAAAGCACGACACCAGATAAAGCATACTCCCTGGTGGTATTACACATTAGCTATTTTTTTCTTCTCAATCTGTGTCTATAGTCACTGAGACTGAGCTAACTGCTTTGGCTTTGCACACTGCTCATGCACTGAATGCAACACATGATTCTTTAAGCTTCTTAAATGAGGAAGTGTATCAATTAAGAAAAGTAGCCTTACAAAATCATATGGCCTTAGATGTGCTTACTGTGTCACAGGATGGGGTATGTGCCCTAGTTGGGGCTGAATGCTGTGTGTACATTCCAGATGTCCATCACGTTACCTAAGCCCCACAGGCATTAGCTTCTGAGACCTGTGCTATCTAACACCTGACAGGTTAAGGGATTATGGGCATCCCTAACTACTGAGTGGTGGTGGGTCCTTGCTGTCTTCGGTGATAGCACTTGTGTTCTGGGTGTGTGCTATTGCAGTTTGTACTGCTGTTGCGGCAATTGAGTGCAGGGCTCTGCTGTCCTTTCAAGGGACCCTCATGGAAGACACCCTCACATAGATTGTATGGTGAGGAACCCCAAAGGGGTGGATTGCAGGGGAAATGGAGTCAGTCAGGCTCCCTCACCAGGCCTGATAAACAGCACTCCCGTACCTTGAGAATGGGCCCATATGCACAAAATCATGCTTTGCTATATCATATCTTGTTACCCTGCCAGCTTTGTGTGCACGTAGTGTATAAAGGAGTTGGAACTACCTGCTGGCACAACACACGGGTTGCAGCATGCATGGATCACCCCACCCTTGAATAAAGGCATGTCAGGCGCCTCCACAGCTCCACAAATTTTCTTCCCTCTGCCCAAATCCCATGTGAACCTGTCTGGCCTTGAATGGTAGCAACATAGTAGCCTTCATTTCTTGCCTTATGCTTTTGCCATACTCACCGAGTTCTCTGAGCATCCTTCTCACCAGTGTTTTGAACTCTGCATCTGATGGATTGGCTGTCTCCATTTCATTTAGTTCTATTTCTGGGGTTTTCTTCTTTTCTTTCATTTGGACCATATTTCTTTGTCTCCTCAATTTAGCACCCTCCCTGTGTTTGTTTCATTGTATTAAGTAGAGCTGCTTTGACTCCTTGTGTTGGAGTACCTGTTAAGTTGTATGGGGCAGAGTCTTAGGTATTTGCCAGGACAGGGCAACCCACTTCACCACTTGTGTGTATGTATGGCAGGGGAGTCAGAGAGGGGACAGTGCTGCTGTGTGGCTTTTGGAGGTTTGCCCAGAATTTGCCTCATTTTCAGTCACTTCACCCACTCCCCATATGCAATGGGCACCCATCTAGCTGTTGCCCTGGTGGTGGTTCCCAGAGTGGGTGTGTTTGCCTGTGTTCCAGGACTGTGCAGGCCCTTTAAATGGACTCTCATGAGAGACCAGCAGTTTCTTCCGCCACCCTAACCTCTACTGGTTTTTACAGCCAGAAGTTATGAGGCTTTATTTCCTCGGATCTGGAACCCTAGACCACATGGTCTGGCCTGGGGCTGGACTTGCTGCCTCCCAAGGTATCCTTCCCAGTTTTTATCCTCCACACATGAATGTGGGACCATATGTTCCGCCAGCTGCCACCACCACTGCCACCTCATCGCTGCCACTTCTCTGGTGTCATACTGCTACCGCTCTGCCCTGGCTCCCCATCTCCACCCCTCCTACCCATCTGGATGAACATGGCTCCTTTAAATCCTTGGTTGTTGGACTTCCATACAGTTTGAATTTCTGGCAGTTCAGATGTTTTTTCTTTTGAGGTTAGTTGTTATCCTTCTTATGGTTGTGCAAGGAGGTGAAGCATGTCTACCTATGCCTCCATCTTGACCAGAAGTTGTATACTTTTGCTATTCTATCTTCTGCAGTACATGATGATGGGGAGGGTAAAAGCCAGGTTCTGAACACATGCAAAGTTCTAACTGGTAACTATTTCTAGATCTTTCAGCTCTTTGTTTCCATGGCCTCCAGTGGTCAAAAATATGTAAAAACATTAATAAACAATTCACAATAAGCATTTCAGCAAAATCTACAAGATGATATAGAATTGTTACTTAGAAAGAACAAACCCACCAGCACCAAATATAATACATAAGACTAGCTCATTTCTAGTCTAGGTAACCTACTCTTTAACACTGAATAAAACCTCCAAATTAGTCCTGATATGAACCAGAAATCATTAAACAAGCAGAAGAGATGCTTG
>PVIA01018990.1:0-11508 GCA_004024845.1 Tonatia bakeri | reverse complement strand
GAAATAAACTTCTCTGTGTCTTTATCCCTGGAACAATATTAACTGAGGAAACTTGATAACAGCTGATGGATCTCAAGGTCCATGCTCTCTCTGGTGTAATGGCAACTCTGGCTTGTGAAATGTATGTTCTTGTCTCTACATCCCTGTTTCTGATCTGGCTGAAACCCCAGGAGTCTACCTTCTCAGCAGGGAGGATGGACCCATGCTTCACCGTACTGTGGTGGATGTATACTCACCAGTGGATGCCTTCATTATATAAATTAGTAAGGGCAGATCTTGAGGGCCCTGAGTTCTTACTATGACATTTAAAATATAGTGAAATTAAAATAGGCTTATGGGCAGTAAAATCAATGATTACTTTTTACCCAGCAGAAATTATTTCAATGAATGTAGAAATTCAATGAATGAATGCAGAAATTTATTTAAATTTTCAATGAATATAGTTAGTTCAGACAAATAAATGTTTAGGGAGATAGATGTATAAATAGGTCCTCAGCCAATACAATTTACCAATTCATAGTGCTAGAGACATGATAAATGTGTTAATTCCATAAGAAAAAACATGTAGTGATTTCTGTCACATTCAGAGTGGGACAGCAAGAAACCATGCTTTTGGGGAAGGTGCATTCTTAATCTTTTCCAATCACATCTTTCTGTTAGTGCTCTTCTCAAAGAAAAAAGAATGTAGGGCAAAATGAACAGTGAGGCACTGTCAGTGAACTTAGTAGACATTAGCTGTCACTGTTAATGTCACATTACTAGACAGCTGATATCATGTATTGAGTACTTACTATTCACTAGGCATTTAACTGACACCACCGCATTTTATTGTGTTGGCTATAAAGTCCTTTTAGTTTTTCCTGTAAAATAAAAACCCCATTTTTTATTTTCACCAATAACTTTATTGATATGGCTATTTTAAATATGTTGGCTATCTTCTGCTATTGGCTTTTAGTGGGTAGAGGCCAGGCATGCTGCTAAACATCTTTCAATGCATAAGACAGTCCCAGAGCAGAGAATTATTTAGGGAAAATGTCAATGGAACCAAAGAACTTTGCACACCACTTTTGACACATTTGATCGGTCATAGCACCTTTTCTCTACACTGCACAAATCTTTTTGTGCATTTTGGTTGTATTTTTACCTTTCTTGAAATAACAAAGCATAATACACCAAAAATGTTGTGTATTTTCTTCCATCTCAATGTTAAAATGACTGCACAAAAATTCACCAATTTTGATAATTTTTTAATTATACAATCTAACAAAATTGTTTTGAATGAAGTTAAAGACAACTAAGCACCATTAGAGCCATTGTATGGAGAAAAACTAAACACACTTTTTGGCCAACCCAATATTTGCACAATAATCTTACACGGTAGATATTATTATCTTTCTGTAACTGATGAAGAAACTATGGATCATAAAGATTAAGTAGCTTTCCAAGGTCTTACAAGAAGTAGATAATAAAGAATGATTTAAGAGAAAATTCAATCTGAAAATCTCTTTCAACTGGTATGTTCAAATTACTCATAGTTAATACAATTATTGATATGGTTGGATTTAAGTCTACCATTTTATTACTAGTTTTATTTTTTCCTTTCTATTTTGATTCCTTTGTTACCTGTCTAATTGCTTATTTTGGATTATTTGATTTTTTTAGAATTCCATTTTAATTTATCTATCAGTTTTTTTGCTATTTCTCTTTGTATTATTTTTTGGTTGCTCTAAGGATTACAATATGCATACCTAGTTGGGTGTATTCACAGTCTAGTTGATATTTTACCACTTCAAATACAATGGAGGAACATTAGAACCATATAGATTTCTTTATCCCGCTCATTTATATTGTAAGTATATATGAGTATAGAGGTGATATTGAATATAGAGGTGGTATAGAGGTGGTATATAATATATACTGAATATATATTATATACTCTGATGCGCAATCACCGACTGGCAGTGACCGTGGAATGCTGCAGATGGCTCCTCGACACATGGGAAATGAACATACACAGAAACAGGCAATTTTCTGTGGAGAAGTAGGGATGGAGGGGCCACTCTGCAAGTGGAGAGTGCTTTGGCCACCCTCTCTGGTGGAGGGAACTTTGGCCACCCTCTCTGGTGGAGGGCGCGTGTTCTCCTGTCCCAGCAGGCTTTTCATTTGTACAAGAATTCAGGTAAAGCTCATTACTCATTGCAGGGAAGTAAGGATCAAGTAACAAGGAACTCAGAGAGCCTACTTTGAGTCAGGGTCAAAGAGCTGTAAAAGTTTGAGGAACAAACTTACTTCCTCCTTGGACCCTTCTCATTCAACCGAGAGCATTCTAAACAAAGCAGGTTTCACAGGATTTTACATATTCTTTCTTAGGCCTGATCACCCGGGGAACCCGCCCTTTCTAGTACAGGGCTGCACCACCCTCTGTCATTGTTTCAGGCTTAGGTGGAGCAAGGGGAACTAAGGCAACCAAGAGATAAGGAGATTTTCTCGTGGATGGAATGAGCACTCAGGCTTTGTCAAAGCCGGGGGCGGGGGTGAGGGTCCATCACCCCTTTTTGCCATAGCCCCAAAAGTCCTTCCTTGGGGGCCTCCCATGTGACCGTGCCTGTCTTAGGTCGTTCCCCCCTTGGGGAATCTTACCTGTCATTGGCTAACTGACCAAGCATTGGGGTTCAGGCAGGGTGAAGTAAAAAGGAGCAGAAGTGGTGCTCCTGCCAGGGAGATAAGCTTGTCTCCTTGCTGGCTTATGACCCAAGGTCATTCCCTCAGCCTTAGCCTAGGGGGGGTTACAGCTTCTGATACCAGGCAGGGTGGTTCCCAACAATACTCAATATGTATATACTTAGTATATATATTAAAAGTATATATATATATACACATTTTTCTGTATATATACACTCATATATAGTGAAAAGCCCACCAATGTTATACCATATTTTTCCATGTATAGTGAGAACTTTTTTGCCCAAATTTTTTAGGGAAATATAAGGATGTGCATTATACATGGGTACTATTAATTTCATATCTCTATAAATGGTTTAATTCTTTTATTTATGCTTATGTGTTCAAAGTAACTCTAGAAAGCAATAACAATATCCATATGCAAAATAATACTTTGAAATATGATCATCATTTTGTTTCTAAATATAAATAAATAAATAAATAATTGAATTAAAAAATTAAAATGAAAGATTTTTTTCCTGAAACTTTAGGCCAAAAATGTGGGTGTACATTATACATGGGAGTGCATTATACATGGCAAAATGCAGTAATGTCTGCTTTCAATAGGCATACATATTTCAAAGGTCTAAAGAGGAGAAAAATAGTTATTTATCCAGCTATTTACCATTTCTCTTGCTCTTCCTTCTTTCCTGAAGATCCAAGTTTCCCTCTGGTATCATTTCCATTTAGAACTTCTTTTAACATTTCTTTTATAGCAGTTTTTTTTTTTTGTTTGTTTTGAATCCTCTTAGTTTTCTTTCATCTGAGAATATCTTTATGTCACTTTCATTTATAAAAAATCATTTTGCTGGATATAGAATTCTGAGTTTACAAGTTTTTTCTTTTAGTGTTTTAAAAATAGTCTACTGTCCTTTACCTTCCATGTTTTCCAATGAGAAATGCACAGTATTTTGAATAATTTTTTCCTATGTATTACATGCTGTTCTTGTATAGCTACTTTTAGTATTTTCTCCTTATTTTTGGTTTTCAGTGGTTTGGTTATTATGTGTCTGAGAATGGTTTCCTTTGGGCTTATTCTCTTTAGAACTTGCTGAGTTTTATTCATCTGTAAATTCATGTCTTTCACCAAATTTGGGATGCTTTTAGTCATTATTTCTTGAAACACTCTTTCTCCTTTCCTCTTGGGACACCAATGACCTGTTCATATTGTTCCACAAGTCCCTTACACTGTTCTTGTGTTTGTTTTATTTTTTTCCTTTCTGTTCCTCAGATTGGAAAATTTCTACCAATTTGGCTCTACCTTCAAGTTCTATTAAGGCCATCCAGTGGAAAAAAAAATTATTAAAAAATTTCGGATGTTTTGCTTTTTAGTTCTAAAACTTTCACTTGGATCTTTGTGTAATTTCCATTTTTCTGCTGAGAGCTTTCTTTTCATCATTTTTAAAGGTGTTTACATGTACCTCATGCATGGTAATTCTGATAGTGGCTTTAAACTCTTTGAAGTCTCTGATAATTCCAACATCTGAATGAACTCTAGGTTAGTGTCTGATTTTCTGTTCCTTTGGGATTGGGTCACACATGCTTGCTTCTTTGTCTGTAGAGTAATTTTGGATTGCATTCTGGATGTATAAATGCTATGTTGTGCATACTCTGCATTCTGTTAAAATCCTCTAGAGAATGTTGATTTTTATTTGTTTTGTTTTAGTCTGTATCAGTTAGGGTTAGATTGTAAATTTTGCTTTGCCTTCTGTGGGTGGTGGCTCATATTTCAGTTCAATTCTCAAAGTACTTGCCATACTGCTTTTGGTTTTTCCTGTATGTGTGCAGCTTAGGGGTGACCTTGGGACTTGAAGAGGTTCATACACAGAATTTGAAGATTTTTTTCTTCCATCTCTCTCTTGTTCAATATTTCCTTCATATTTTCTAGCCTACAGGACCCATTTCCAAGGTCCACTGGCCAGAAAAATGGTGCTTCAATCAGAGTTTTAGCTTCAAGTATCGCCAATAGGGTGCACCTCCATGTGGGGGAGCCATGCTCAGGGTACTGCTGTGAGAAAAGGTGAAGAAAAGCCCCAGGAACTCATGCTCATATTGTTTGCATCTCTGTTAGGTTGGAGTCACTCAAGAAACCAGACGGAATCAGCGAGATAAGGAGCAGGGTTTATTCGTGGGGAATAAGGGGGAAAAGTGGGGCCAACCAAGGGAGGTTAAGACTCACTGGGTTGTTCTTAGGGCAGGGTTTTTAAGTGCAAAAACCCACGAAAAGGTAACTGGTTGGGGTGTCAGAATCTGGCTAGGGCTGGTTGCTGGGTGCCATTTCTGCTCACCATTGTTCTTGATATGCCTTGTCAGTCTCAAGTTAAAGCTGCATCCTGTTATGCCGGATAGGCCGACCCCAGACCCCAATCTTAGCCGGGCCTCTGTTTGTCCTGGGTAGGGTCTGCAGGCAGTTTCCCAGGCAGGCATTTTCCCAGGCTACAGTTTCCCATGGTACAGTTTCCCGCCTGGTGATTTTCCATTTCTCCTAGGCCTACCTATGTCTGTCAATCTCCAAGTGTTAATTCCCTTTAACAATCTGCTTGCTCTTATTTAGAGTCCTCAGAGAGATGCTTTTGATATTTCATCCAGAGTCTTTAGCTGTAAATCAGTGGGAGAGAGAAGCTTTGCTGGACATTCCACCTTGGAATGTCCTTAGGGTAAAGTAGGGTTTGAACTCAGGATAGTTTGGCCATAAGCCTTCCATTTTTCCTATGTATCACATTACCTCTGATTCCTATGTACTTAAATACGAGACTACCAAATTGGCCAGGAAATTGTCCATAAAGCTTCGCATGCTTTCTTCACCTTTGCACATGAGGTTTTTGATTCAGTTGAGGGGCAGAACTAGTGGAAGCCAACAGTTAGTTTATCTTTACAACAGAAACAAATTAGCTACATGACGCTTTGCTCACTTACTCAATAGTTGGCTTCTCTTACAGATGACAACTCCGCCCCCTCCACACACACACTCATCAAAGCTGCAGAAAATTGTCCTGAGAATCCTTGATTTGTTTGTGTTTTATGGCTATGGCTAGAGGCGGTAAGAACCTTGGGGGCGGTGGGGGTGGTGGGGAGGGAGAAAGAAAGAAGAGGGAGTGGAGCAATTGTAGAACCAAGTGCAAACAAAACCTTCTTTTTACATTTCCTTCTGTAAAAGGAGCACAAGAAATGCACACAAGTGACGTAAATTCCCCCAGGGGAAATGGGTTTAATTATAGAACAACACTGCCAAAAAGAAAAATCTAAAAAATAATTAATACCAGTACACTGAGCTTCTCTCTTTCTCTCTCTCTCTCTCACACACACACACACACACACACACACACGCACTCTCTCTCTCTCTCTCAAGGGCTGTGGAAGACAGACCAGCAAGCAAAAAAGCAGAGAGAGTTCTGCATATTTATAATTCACAGTGTCAGGAACAATGCTTCATTTTGTGTGTATGTACTTTCATGTGTGTGTAGAGAGGTTTTTCTTTTTAAAATTCCACACAGAATTGTTCTGAACTGCACATATTTTACTATTTCAATTAACAAAGATTACGATTTGTTTTTCTTTCCTTCTTGGCACTGAGGCAGTAATTGCACCCACAATGAGAGAGTTTTGTAGGCCACTTTTTCATTTTGCAGGCACTGCCTGGACAAAATACAATAATAAACCATAATGAAATAAAGTTGGTTCATTGGGGAAGACTGGCCTCTCCTAACAGACAAGCTGTTAAAGGTGGATTGTGGAAGAGGATCAGCAAGCAACCATCATAAATGTATCATCAGGCAAATTAGCAAAGCATTTACTACTCAATGGTGGGAGAAAGTTCTTTCCAATGCCTTTCCCTAATGCCACCATAATTGGGGAAATATCTCCTGATACACAGCTGCAAAGCTCATTATCTGGATGGGTACTCAGCACTGCTATATGGGACCAGGTGCATTTTGTCGAGAGGACTTTTGTGAGGTTCAATGGCCCTGATTGGGTATGAGCATACCCGGTAGCTGTGTATTCCTCACTCACATGGCTCTCTGGGAACTAATGGAGTTTGTAATAGAAACATGACAAAGGGTGTGGTTAGGAGTAGCTCACTCAGGGCTATTTTTACAGAGCTTTCAGAAATCAGCTTATTTGGCTTTGGAAACTGGATAACAGGGAACATTTCTACCACGATAGTTTATCTTTCAGGAGTGAGGTTCGGAGGCGTGCTAAAACACTTTCGCAGGCATCAGTTCAGTGGATCTTCAACACGACTTTGAGGGTAGATGATTATTATTCTCATTTTACAGCCTGATGAACAGAAGCTCCCAGAGGGACAAGAAACTCCCCCAAGATCAAACTATGAGTTAAATAGAATAGATTTTAACTCCACTCTTCCCATGATTGAAAACACACCTCTTAGAAGTGTTTCATCCATTGCTCAGCTGTCTTGCAGAGTGAAGACCTCTGTAGATAATGTCTCCTCCACACACTGCAAGCTCCAACAAGTCAGGGATTGAACTGAGCATGTCTTCCTCCTATAACAGTACCCTGGCCCCTGTGTTCCATGTAGGGGAGTCTTCACGAATCTGGGTTGACTGAAGACTGTTATGTAGGATGGGCATCAGGGGCTGCCCACATCTTGTACAGTGCCTGGTACATGGTAGGTACTCTATATTTGAAGAATGAATGGATAAATATATTAAAAAGCAGCCATGTGGGGTGAGTATGAAGTGCAGGGTGAGATAGGGAGAAGTAAGAATGAAGGTCAGTGTTAGAAAGGGGTCATGCAACATTGACAGAAAGAACAGTTTGGGAGGAAAGTGCAGAGGCATGGGAATAGTTCAAGCTTCAGGCTCTGTCGGGAAGCTTTTCCCGTAGAGCCCCTTGTCCACTGCAGATGAGAATAAGTCTATCAAGACATGATCTGCTTGGGGAAGAAAGGTGGCTGATCACTCAAAGAAGGACCAGGAGCCTATTCCTCAATGGGCTTTTATTGGGTTTAATTTGCACAGGAATACAGGATTTATACATAAAGCTCAGTCATTGTCAGGCAGTAATGATCAAACAATAGATAACATTCAAAGAACTCTGAGAGCTTATTTTGAGTCAGGATCAGATAGCTAAAGGGCCATAAAACTTCAGGGAACAAACTCATTTCATGCTTGGACCCTTATAATTTAAATTGAGGGTATTAGCAAAGTAGGTTTCATAGGATTTTATGCATTCTTTCTTAGGTCTGATCGCCCCAGGGGACCTGCCCTTTCCAGCACAGAGCTGCACCACCCTCCAACATTGTTTCAGGTTTAAGGCATTGTTTCAGGCTTAAGTCAGGCAGGGGAAGTAAGGCAGGCAAGAGATTAGGAGCCTTCTTGCAGATAGAATGAGGACTCAGGCTATGTCAAAGCCAAGGGGTGAGGGTCCATCACCCCCTTTTGCTATAGCTCCCCAAGTCCTTCCCTGAGGGTCCCTTCATGACCATGCCTATCTTAGGTCATGCCTCCCTTGATGAATCCTACCCATCATTGGCTAACTGGTCAGGCTCGGGGCCAAGCAGGGTGAAATAAAGGGGATAGAGGCAGCACTCTTGCCAGGGAGATAAGCTTTGTCTCCTTAGTGGCTTATGGTCCCAAGGTCTTTTTACTCTGCCTCAGCGACAAAGGGTTACAGTTTCTGAAATCAGACAGGGTGGTTCCCAACAAGGCTCCCCATGTGGTTAAATGGGAAATTTGAACAATGGCTGATTCCTCTGATTGAGAGAAAGCTGTTTGGGGACAACCACTCCATGCTCTGTTATGACCACCTGGAGCTCCTTGGGTTTTGAACCCAGTGGTCTTAGAAGTGATTCCAGATCAACTACCTCTTATGTCCACTTCCTCAGTCTCTCTTATCTTGATATCCTGAGTGCTCACCTTGTCTGTTATGAAAGTAACAGATTCAAAAACAAAGACCCTGAGAAACATGGGTCACTCCACCAGAGCTGACACGGGACTTCATAGGGGCTGATGTTGCACTGGGGGAGGCCAGAGAGTCACATATGACACCTAAAGCAGGACCAATAGGCAAAATGGTACTTCAGGCCACAAGTGAAGAAACAGTTATTTAATGAGAAATACCAAAGTGCCAATCACAGTTTTATGGACTGGGGCTGCAGAATAAATAATAATATTCTTGATCTCATGAAGCTACCATTCTCTGGTGAGAGGAGACACACGATATACAAATAAATGACTCCAAAAATTTTAAGTGCTATGGAAGAAAAAAGGCAAGATAAAAGGGTTAGAAAATGTGTGTATGTAAGTGTGTGTGTGTGTGTGTGTGTGTGTGTAAGTCATTTTCCAATGATACTTCCATTGCCAAAAATATGAAATCCCTTTTAGGAAATTCCTTGTGAAGCCCAATCTTTTGTGAATGGAAGGAAGCCTTGAGATTTTTCTATATTTTTTTCTCTCTCTGGTGTTTCTGGAAGCAAGTCACATAAATTGCTTGGTGGATCAAGGCAAAAAATTGCTAACCAGCCTGGGAAGTGGCTTGGGAGGTGCCTACATGCCACTGGCCATGGCACACACTTGGGCTCCAGTGCAGCTCTCTGCTCAGACACCCCCTGCCTTCCCTCGACTTCTCCCCTCAACCCCCACCCATGAGGACACACCACGCTACTCTGTCTGGTGGGATAACTGCCGAAGCAGGAGCCTCATGCTCTCAGCAGCCCTGTCAGGCTGTCAGAGTGATTCACTCAAAGCAATAAAAATGTCGACAGAACTGCCAGCATCTCCAATGGCCCAACATTTGCAAAGTCCTGGCCTTAGGACCTGCCTACTGGTTGTTACCTAAAATGAAAGCCAAAAAAATAGTCAAAGCACACATTTATTGGTTTCTCAGAGAATGCTATTTCCCCATCGAGCTAATGCTCTTAGCACAGGCCTCGGAATCCCTAAATTTTATTTTTAAAAACAGCATCACCATCTGAACTAGGTCATGCATCTTCCCTTCTAGCTAACAAAGGCAGTGAACTGCTTTTCTTCCCTGCCTGTGCTTATCATTCTCTGGGCCTGGTGGCAAGGTCCACCGCTCAAACAGTTAATATTTTTCTGACACAGCAGTGATTGTGTTTGGAATTCCAAATGTAAAGGATGTCGGGTTCTGCATTTCAGAGAGAAACTTGGGAGATCAGCCAGGTCATTCATCTGCCAGATTCTGTGCTTGCAATAATGGAGTAGGGGGGATGGGAGGAGGCAGAGGAAAGGGAAACTTCCTGGGACAAAAACCAGTAAAGGAGAAAGCTAAATGCATTACAGTCTACTGGCAAGAATCATAATGAGTCTTGGGGGACCTGAGCTCTACCCAGCCCTGCTGTGTAGGATCTGGGTAACTTCAGGTGAGTCTCCTATGTTGTTTCTGTCACTCCATTCCCTTATCTATTTAGACATGGTCTTATATACAGGTCAGGTATGAGGCTCAGTTGTCCTAACAAATGTAAAAGTTCTTATAGAAGATTGTATATTACTGATCAAAGCATCATAGTTATTGCTTTTGGGGAGTCTTACCATTTAAACATTAGGGGTCTGGGTCTCCAAGTTTTAATTATGAGGAAAGTCTATAGATTAGATGAGTAAATTCCTTGCAGACAGAGATAGTGACTTCTACAGAATCGCAGAACAACAGGAGCCAAGAGACCTTAGAGGTCATCTCATCACACCTCCCGCCCAAATGTGACATCCCTCCTACAAAACCCTCTGAGTTCTTACAGCAGCTTAGAGCATAAAGCACATGGTTGGCTTTTGTGAGAGCCTTAGGTCCAGGGGCTGGCTTTTCTCTTTTTTTCCCTTTAAATTCGAAGGTCCCTAGAGCGAGATGGCAGCATATAGTAGGCACTTAACAAACATTTTGTTGACCAGGTGACTTTATAGACACTCCCTGCAGATGTTCCTCCAGACTCTGCTTCCAAAGCTCCAGGGAGGAGACGCTCCCTGCTTGGTGAGGCAGCTCACTGTGCTCTCGGCAGCTGTAACTGTCAAATGGTCTTCAGTGCCTGAGCTGGAATTGAACCCCTTTGGTGCTGCTTCTGGGGCTCTATGGGATAAGGCCCTTTCCTTTCACCAAGGAAAGCCCTTAAACTGTCTTTGCCTCCTTTACCCCTTAGTCTTTCCTGCTTCCTAAGCCTCTCTTCATTTTGTTCTCTTCTCTATAATTTGTAAATGTTCTTCTTAAAATGTGATGCCCAGAATACTCTAAATATGACCTCACTGGCCTATGAGTCAGAAAAACATGGATATTGAAGTTTATCTTTATGAAGTCCCAGGTGCCTTCGAGTATTATGGACACTTTAAGTCGGTCAGCCCATTCCATTTTATTAGATCTGCAAGCAACCCTGACAGAGGAGGATCATCTCCCTGTGTTACTTATGAAGAAACAGGTTCAGTGAGTTAATTCAACTTGTTGCCAAGTGGCAGAGCTGGGACTTACTTGGAAGTCTGAAGACTGTCTCCCCTCTCATCCTTCCATTCACCAATCACTTTTTAAATATCTGCCATGTGCCAGGTTCTGTGCTTGGTCCTGAGGATGTGATTACCTCAATGCTGATTCCCTCCAAAACACCAAGCTACGTTCTGTGGCCCTGGGGCGAATCCGTGTTAGCACAACACTTTGCAAATATCACCATTTTAGCACTTTTCACATTGTAATGTGCATGTTTGTGCATTTTCCCCATCCTGCGGCAGGTGCTTGGTATTCGTCTTGTTTCCCACACCCCAGCATTAAATGAGGTGTTATGCATAAAGGTGCTAAGTAAACATTTGCTGAATACATGAAATGCTTACT
>PVIA01018989.1:0-11409 GCA_004024845.1 Tonatia bakeri | reverse complement strand
TGATCTGCTGTGGTTTTTCTGTGTCTTTAGGAAGCTGATAACATTTCAGGGCTGTCAAATACCTATAGGAATCTTAACGCTCGTCTATTTCTTTCCATCCTCGGCCTAAGCCCCACTCCGTTCGTTGTGCTCACGCGGAGCGCTCAGTTACTCTTCTGATCCTGCTGCTGAGCCAGCAGTCACTTAGCACCTCCAAACTCGCCCCGAGTCCCCCTGAATCCTGAATAGCCCTAACTCCATTTTAATAAATTCACTTTATAGAAATTCGCCATTACAGAGCATAAGAAATTGGGATCATATTTGTTATACTTTAAGTGAAAGCTCTTGTAATTATGTTTTTTGAGACGCCCGGGGGCCCTTCTGGTTCCTGGCACACCCCATGCACCGTCCCCCTGCTGGACTAGAACCAGCTAAGGTGGGGCTGGGGTGGCGAGGGGGAGGCAGCTGCATCTAGCCTGTGCATTAGATTCCTTCCAAAACGTTCCTTGGCCCTTTTAAAACTTTTTCATGGAAAATTTTTTGACCCCTAAAGAAGCCTGTTTTGGTTGTTCAGGTCCTAAGCAGGTATGCTGTAGACTGTGTTTTTGTCTCCCCCCAAAATTGCTAGGTCACGGCCCTGTTCCCCAGCGCCCTGGGGTTTGGGTGTGGGGCCTTTGGGAGGGGTTGGGCCAGAAGGGCGGATTCCCACAAATGGGATTTGTGCCGGTTGAGAAGAGGTGAGAGAGGCAGTCTCTCTGTCCCTCTCTCTCATGTGAGGGTTCAGCGAGAAGCCGGCGTCTGCCCCTGGGAAGGGCCCATCAGCAGACACGAACCGGCCAGCGCCTTGGTCCTGGACTTCCAGCCTCAAAACCTGGAAAATGATGTTTGCCGCTTCCGCTGCCCAGCCTATGGTATGTCGTTCGAGCAGCCCAAACTGGCTGAGACAAGGCGTGGTAGTTCTCATTGCTGCTGCAACAAATTACCACAACCTCAATGGCTTAAAACAACACCCATTTGTCATCTGACAGTTCTGTAGTTCGGAAGTCCGAAGTGGACTCCCCAGGCCGAAACCAGGGCGTGGGCAGGGCTCTATTCTTTCCGGAGGCTCCAGAGGAGAGCCCGCTTCCTGGCCCGGCCCAGCAGCCCGGTGTGTGCAGGCCGCCCTCCCTCCGTGCTTCCTTCCTCTGTCTCCCAGCCAGCCGGGTATGATCGAGCCCCCCTCCCATGCTGCCCTCTGACTCTGCCGCTGGGAAGGACCCTCGTGGTGGTGACACAGGGTCTGCCTGCCTGCAGAGTCCAGGGTCTCTCCTGCTCTGAGGCAGCAGCCTTACTCCGTGGGCATCGCCGAGTCCCCTTTCGCCCACCATGAGCACAGAATACTCACAGGTCTCAGGCTTGGCCCTGGGCGTCTTCGGGGCAGGGCGGCACTGTTCTGCCTGCTGCGGCAGGGTCCTCCCCTGGGGATGTGCAGTGCCCACTAGACCACCCCCGAGGCTCCGCTTGCACCAGGAACTGGGTCTGACAAGCTCTGGGGACAGAGAGGGGGCCCTTTGCCCTCTGGGAGCTTGCAGTCTGGTGAGGGGGAGCCGGCCCCACACGTGTCACATCGCCGCAAAGGAACAGGTGCTGATGTGGGTGCACATGCCCGAGCGGGCCTGGCTGTGCCCGGGCGTGGGGAGGGCATGGGAGGAAAGGAGGCTCTGGAAGGAGGACCCGGCAGCGGAGAACAGCGGACAGGGCACCCAGCGAAGGGAACCACGTGGGCGGGCATAGTGGGGAGTCCTGGGACATGGACTCGGGGGTGGGGTGGGGCAGTGTGTCAGGGTCCAGGTTCACTCGGACGTCTGCCGCTGAACTGAGCAGGTCCTGGTGTGCTGTGTTTGGAGTTTGGTCTTGACCCCATTGGTTAGGCCCAGAGGCAGCGCTCTGGCTGCAGTTTACGTTGAGACCAGAGCTCACCGCCGCCAGAGGTCCTCACCTGTCCGCGTCCCTTGCTTTACTCGTTCATGTTGTTTACCTGGCCCTTCGTCAGGCAGGGGATGGAAACCATGGGAAGTTTTAAAGTAGAGTAATTTGGTCAAATTTGTATGTGATGCAGTAAACACTTCACTTGCACATCTCAAGTTTTTTCCCAGCAGACTTAAAAACCAGATTTTACACTGCAGTTCTAGAGGAAAACAGGAGTGGGCGTGGGTGCGCAGCTGTGGTCTCGAGCTGGAAAGCGTGCCGAGCGTGGGCTCAGGTGGTCCCGCGGGTCCAGGCCCGTGCCGGAGGCGACACCAGGGATGAGCCACGGGTCCTCCTCTCAGCACAGTGAGGCTGCGGCCCACCCAGGGCTGCTGGGCGCGGGCCCAGGCGCCGTGGCAGGCACGAAGGTGAGCCCCTGGCCGGCCCATAGGGAGTCGGACAGACTCGGCCATTGTCATCTGGTAAATGAAGGAGGACTGTGGCAACGGGGAGCTTTCTCTTTGATTCCTGCCCTGGAAAGGCCTGAGCGTGCTTCTCCGAACCGAACGTTGGGTTAGCCTAGATCTGTAGGAGATGTAACCAAACCCCTGCAGACCACTGCTGAAAGTCTCTCTCGTGAAAATACCACTTTTGTGTTCAGATGTGCTTACTCCCAAATACTCACTGACCCCTCCTGTGCTCACCTGGGCCTGTGCCTGGGCCCCTCCCGGCGTGACTCGCGGTCCCCAACAAGCACACGTGTAGAGAAGTCCAGGCCGAGGACAGGCGGGGGCCGGGTGTAATGGAGTGCTGGTGGGTGGGGCACACAAGGGCTGTCAAACGCAGAGCAAAGAGAAAATTTGCTGGAGTTGGCCTTGACAGTGAACCACATGGAGGAGATGGAAGCTGAGCAGGCCCTTTCAGGCCAGGCCGTGTGTGTCCGCACTAAGTACAGACGGCACCAGGAGGGAGCTAGCTGAGCGGCGGTCGAGGGACGGAGCTGGCCTCCGGCTTGGCCGATCACTCTCTCCTCCTGGAAGCACTTCCACCCCCACCCACCCTGCTCCACGCTTTCTCCCGGCCTCTCTGCATTCTGTTGGCTTTCTCACGCATGACTCCGTGTGCAGCCCCTGACACACGGCGGGTGCTGCAGAGTCGGCGGGTGTGGTGCTAGAGGTCAGCCAGCACGCACAGAAGCCCTCCCACGTCTCCGTTCCTTTCGTCCACCCATGGACATGGGCCAGAGGGACGGTGGGGATTTGCTGTCGGGGTGAACGGTGGCCCCTGGACCCGCAGCTGTGCTACTCTGCATGGCCCTGTCCACGCAGGGGCAGCTCCGGCCGACACCCGCGCCCTGCACACCAGCCCGTGCCGCCTGGGTGGAGACGCATCGGGGAGGAGTCGGCCTTCTCCCAGCACTGCTGCATCGGTGCGAGACGCACAGCAGCACCTCGTGGGGTCTCGGAGCTCCCTGGAGACCCGTTCTCCAGACCCTGTAGAACACAGCGGTCACAGGAAGGCAGAGCCACTGAGAAGAGACAGAGACCCGGGGTGGGGCGGCTTTGGTGAAGCGGCACACGAGAGTCTGAGACCAAGGTTGTCCAGCTCGTAGTTTCGGTCTTTCTGCGCCCGCGTCCTGCCCTGTTAACTTGAAGTCCACTCCATGTGATGGTCGCATCTACCTTTTTTCTTTTAATTTTAGATCTCGCATATCGGCAAACTGAGGGATTTTCTTCTAGAACACAGGAAAGATTATATTAATGCTTATAGGTAAGTACGTATTTTTTACCACTATTTGCTGACTGTCTTTTCCATAGCTACATTTTTAAAAAATATACTTTGTCTATTTACTTCTAGAGAGAGGAGAAGGGAGGGGGAAAGCAAGGGAGAGAAATGTCGATGTGAGAAACATCAGTTGGTTGCTTCTCAGATGTACCCCGACTGGGGGCTGAACTCACAACCCAGGCACGTGCCCTGACCAGGAATCGAACCAGCGACCTTTCAGTCTGTGGGACGATGTCCACCCAGCTGAGCCACACCAGTCAGGGCCACACCTACATTCTTACCGTTTACTTATTAACTCTCAGACTTGAAAGGGGGAAGATCAGTTTGGCAATGGTGCCCACAGAGCACAGGGGCTCCCCCACCACTGGGGGGCGGCTGCTCTGCCAGGCCCTCATCTCTTTCACGATCGCCCCCCAGCCGTGTCTCCTGTCCCCGTGCTCCCACGCGTTGGCAGCTCTGGGTGCCCCGTCACCTGGTGGGCAGCAGAGGTGAGTGAGACAGAGCGTCTCCCATTCAGTAAATGGGTGGAGGGATGATACAAGCCACGTGACAGCGGCCTGTAGAGAGCGGAGCCCTTGTCTCCAGGGAGGGTTGTGGTCAGGTGGGTTTCTAAAAAGAGAGAAAGCATTTCCACCGAGGCTTCCAGGACAGTTTCTGGAGCACACCCCAGCTCCCACGAGGCGGGGACACTGCAGGGCGGATCCCCTGTCTCCTCCTGCCCCACCTCCCCCGCATCCTGGGCAGGGTTGTGTGCTCTGTGAATGCACGGGGAAGGCCGGTGGACCTAGGACGTGACGTCACTCAGCGCAGCTGGAGGCCTTCCCCTTCGGGAAGCAGCGGTGTTTGCACTGCGGAGCCGTCCTCTTGTGAAGCGGGACAATAGTAGGGAAACCTTCTGGCGTTTTTTAAAATCCTTGTCAGAGTATACAAAAGGAAACTATTTTGTATAAACCCTTTCACAGAGAAAATAGTTATGCCTCAGGTGAACTTTAGATAATCCCTGCCACGTTGTTTACTGAAACAAACAGGCAGATTTATACATTTAAGTGTATTTCCTTTGTATAATTTAAAAACATACTAAAATTATTATTCTAGTGCACAGTAGCAGAAATTATTCTAATGTATGCTAGTACCAAGAAGTCCTTTTTAAGTTTAGTTCAGGGAGTCGGTCAACACTAGATGGCAGTGTGAGCTGCATTTCTGAGCGTGCTTGGGCCCCGAGCACCTGTTTCCGTGAGAGTGGAAGCCTCTCTGGGAAACGTCAGCACGCCGGGCTCCACCTTCAGTCCCCGGCCCCTGCTTTTGGCCCCAACAGCACAGGTCCCAGGTGTGCGGAAGAGCCCTCACAGGAATTCCCGGTTCGCGTCCCTTCACCTTGGGGAGGCGTCCTGCTGGGTGGGGGCTTTGACGTGGCCTTGGCTCCAGCCACTGCCTCATTCCACCTGGGAAACCCTATGTCCTCCAGACCAGGGCTCAGCTCACTGCAGCCGCAGTCTGTGCAGCCTGTGCACGAAGAACAGCTTTTACACGTTTAAAAGGGGGGGAATAATGACACTTTACCACATGTGAAAATTACAGGAAACTCAGAGTTCAGTGTTAGCTAACAAGGGTGACTGGAGCAGCACCGTGTCCATTCGGCGGCAAATTTCTGTGGCTGCCTTGGCACTACAACAGCAGAGGTGAGTGGCCGTGACAGGCCACGTGGCCCACAGTGTCACGTGCATACATACTGTGCGTGTTTGCGGAGCCCTGCTTGAGGTAATCGGGTGATAATCACTTGCCCGCTAGTGAGAAGACTCAGGTAAGACAATGGGAGTTAAGTCCTGGCTGGTGTGGCTCAGTGGACTGAATGCCGGCCTGTGAACCAAAGGGTCACCTGTTTGATTCCCAGCCAGGGCATGTACCTGGGTTGCAGGCCATGTCCCCAGTAGGGGGCACATGAGAGGCAACCACACACTGATGCTTCTCTCCCTCACTTCTCCTCTCTAAAAATAAATTTAAAAAATATTTTAAAAAATGACAACAGGAGTTGAAATGCAGTGCGGAAAGAAAAGGCACCTGATTGATAAAAAGACTGCTGTGTCAGGGCGTGTTCTGAACCTCTGATTGTGACAGAGGCACTGGGGCGGCTCTTGGGTGGCACAGCTCGGCCCCTCCAGCGCCTTTCCCTCCACCAGCATCGGTGGCAGGAGACTCTGGGCCTGCGGACCGGGGTTCCCGGGGCCAAGCCCACTCTGCCCCCACTGGCCATGCGACTCGAGTGCCTGGTGGCACTGTAGCTCCTGAGGCCTTCCTAGTCTTAATCGACCTATCATCCCTTTCCCGGCCAGCCAATGTCCTCTGAGTTCCATTCCTAGCCCCGCTTTTGGTCCTTCTGGAAGAGCAAGGGCCTTGGAGCCGTCACCCCTGAGAGCCAGCGTCAGCTCCGTCAAGTGCTGGTCGTGTGTGTGCACGCAGCTCACTCCACGGCCTCGGGCTTGTTGGCTTGTTTGCAAAATTCGGACCGTGTCCTTAATGAGGATTAAATGTGGGGGTTCTTGGCACACATGAATCCCTTGGTGAGTGGTAATTGAATTGGAATACCCTTTGACCTGTGACGCACTTGTTGGAGTGGTCATTTAAAAAAGAAAGCACCTCTGTCTCCTGCCAGAGGAAGGTGGGAGGGAGAGCAGGAGAGAGGGCGGATGCAGGAGGCAGGTCCTGTGATTGGGATGGGAGCGCTGTCAGTTTCACCCCCAGCAAAATCTCAGGGGTTGGCAGTGCTCCGGTCTGCGGGTGGGTGGCCCTGATGAGGGAGGGCTCCTGTATGATGCAGTCTCACTTGGCCGTGGGGGCCACTGAGCAGTCCCAGCTCCTGGGGCACAGACAGCGGGGGCGGGTCCCTATAGTGCGGATGAGAGAGGGGTGCAGAATAGAACCTCTGCTGTCCAAGCAGGCAGACCCCAAAGGGCGAGGAGGGAGAGAGGAGCTGTGGCCGCATGTCCTCGTTCTGCCCAGTTCTTCTGCCAAGCTGTCAGTCGGGGAAGTCCCTCCCCTCCCAGGGGCAGGCAGGGGAGGCCGAGGGTTGGGTGCCACCCTCCGGGAGGTGATGGTGCAAAAACTCCATGAGGACTGGAGGGGCTAGGGAAGAAGCATTGCCCTCAGTGCCTACAGCCTGTTCAGAGGGAGAAAGGCATCCTTCTCTCGTCCCAGCAAGTCCTCCTGCCCAGCCCTGGGCTGCCGAAAGCCTGCCTCGTTCACCCCGCCCTGTTCTCCCGCCCAAACACAGACTTCTCCCCTCTGGTCGATGTGCCTTTTCCGCAGTATCCTCACAACGAAACCTCCCTGGCTCCTGTTGTTACTAATAGAGTAACCACACTGCTGATTTCCAATTGAAAAGGTTAAAGTATAGTATGTCCTAAGGGAGCATCACTTTTTAATTGTGTGATCAGTTTTTTTCAAGGTAACCTTTAGGCCTATTCCATTTCAGAGTTGATGTTCCACTGAATCAAAAGGTAGCACAGGAAGGTGTTCCTCTGACGTTCTTGGAATTAGTCATTTATAGGGACCTTTCTATTTGCCCCTGGCCCTGTCAGCCTTCCCATCTGATGCGGCACAGCCTCCTGGCCCCTCCACTCACCACTCCCTCCCTCCAACAGTGATGTGCCAGGGCGGGGGTGAGGCAGATCTGGCGTGCTCGCCCTGCATTCTCTTAGGGTCACGGTGTGAAGCCAAACTAGTTGAGAAAAGGAGATGGGGGGCAGTGCTGGGACAGGGAAATACTTCTCCCGTACTCTTTGAGGTTTCAGGGACCGTCTGCCCCCACCCCCCAGGAACCCGTGGGCGGCCTTCCTTCCATTTCGCTCTGGAGCTGGGCTGCACAGTACGGGGGACCTCAGCAAACCAGGAGACCCAGCTGATGGATGCCCTGACAAGAGCCTCATGCCTAGCCCCTCCCCTTTCTCTTTGGGAGGGGGCCAGCATCAGGACAGACGGATTCGTGCCTGGCGTTTTCCAGGGAAGGCTCTGGAAGGGGGAGGCCTGCAGGTGCAGGATGGGGTCAGCTCAGCTCGGGAGGGGCCTGCCACGGAGCACACCTGCAGCTGAATGTGGGCCTCTTCTCCAGGCCAGCTCACGCACTGAGTTGGATCGTTCAACAAGCATTAGATTATTGATTTATTGATTGATCAGCCTACTAAATGCTAGCAGCGCTCTCGGTGACGGGAATACAGCAGTGAACAGACAGGCAGAAGTCCTTGCTTCTGTGGAGCTTCAGTTCTGCAGGGAAGACGGGCAGGAAGGGGAACACGTGGAGTGCTAGAGCAGGGTCGGTGCTTTTGGGGGGCGGGGACAGGGAACGGGAATAGGAGATACGAAGGAGGGTACAGTTTTATGAAAGGTCTAGGGAAGGCCTCATTCAGTGGGGGAAATCAGGTGTCATGGAGGTCGGGGGAAAAACATTCCAGGAGGAGGAGACAGCAAGGGCCGAAGTCCTGAGGTGGGGGTGTGCCACGGTGAGGAGGCGAGGAGGCAGGTCCCCACTAACGTGGCCGCAGCCCAAGCTCCCCTCACGTCTCCCTGGACTCTGCAGTGGCCTCTTACCCTCGGTCGCCTGCGGTCTGGACTCCCGTCTCCAGGCGGGAACCGCAGAGGGTCCCGTGCAGACCGCAGGCCCGTCCGCCTCGGCCCCCAGTGGCTGTGCAGCCGCCCCCGACGCCGCACCGCGAGGACTCCTTTCTGGTTGGCGGTGGGGGTGTGCACTCGGTGTGACTGAGGCGAGGGAAGCAGCCACTGCAGCCCCCGTGACAACAGTGCGTGAGCGTGCGCTCGCTCGTCATGACACCGTGAGTGCGTGCCTTTGAAAAGCCGTGCGGCCGTCCGCCAGCCCCTCGGGAGTCTCAGGCGCAAGCACGCGTGGGTGCGTGTGGGGTGCTGTCCCTTGGAGTCATGCAGGGGCCCGGGGCCCACAGCTAGGGTGGTGGGGCCGCAGGGGCCGCCCAGTGTATGTGCCCCTGTGTTCCCTCTCCCGCTCAGGTGTGTCCAGGTGGAGTCCCCACGTTGTGTGGTCCTTCCAGCCACGACCCGCAGGTTAGGGATTTCTGGAGTGCCTTCCCCTCTGCCCACCTGGCACCTATTCTGCACGGGTTGACCGCTCCCTGTGTGGGTCCCACCTCTCCATCTAGTGTCAGTCTCCCCTGTCGTACGGCACGCTCTGGGGGGTCAGAAATGAGCCTTGCTCAGCTACAAACCCCCGACTGCTGCCACAGTGCCAGACCTGTGGAGGGGGTGTGTGTAACTGAGTCCGTGAGTGAACCGTGAGGGCCAGGTACATAGACATGTGCGTGGATGGCACCGGGAATGGTGCCTGGTAAATGCTGGGCGCTCAGCTCATGGCGGCACACCTGCGTCGTGCCAAACACAGTCCTGGGTGTCAGACACAGAAGTGGGCGAGACCAAGCCCCTGTTTCGTGTGGCTGCGCTCTTATTGGAGGAGACAGACGCCCGTGTGCAGTTTCAGGGAGTGGTAAGTGCCCTAAAGAAAAAGGAGGCGGGTGGGGACTAGATGTCAGTGGCAGTACGGCCAGGAGAGCCCCTGCCCCAACGCGGCATGGAGGAGGAGGGCGACTGTGGAGCTGAGAGACAAGGGCGGGCGCACCACCCGGCTCAGGCTGAACCCAGTGGCAGCGGGGGCTGGGGGCTGAGCAGGGGTGCCCAGGCAAGCTGGCTCAGAGCCAGCAGGCCCGCAGAGCAGAGTTCTGCTGCAAGAAGCCGCTGCTCACCCGCAGGGAGAGCATTCCGGGCTGGGTGGGAGGAGGCCAGTGTGGCTGGAGCAAAGTGAGTAAGGGCCTGTGGCCGGAGGTGAGGTCACGGGTGGGGGTGGGGGCCGTTGGGACTTGGTATTTTGTTCTCAGTGGGGGCGGGGGCGGGTGGAAGTGGAATGACTGGACTGTACATTATCTGAGTTCTCTTCAACTTGATGCTGGGTGGGTGTAAGTTCCGGCTGTAACGTCCGGAGTGTTTAATTAGGCAGCTGGTCCCAAACGGTGAAGCTGCCACACCTGCCCAGAACCTGCAAGGAGGAGCGAGGCAGCAAAACTCACGTCTGAGCTTCATGTGCTCTCACTGCTGAAAGGGACGCCTGTACTGCCCCGACCTGAGGGGTTGTGACCGAGTGTCCCGCAGGTGAGCCGAGTTTCTGGGCGCTGCTGTCCTGGGCGTCCTGGAGGCTCACAGTGAGTGGTGGGGACGGCTGGCCCACGTGGGGGAGAGTGGCGGCCTGAGCAGGTGCTCACTGCCCCTCAGGAGCCTCCAGACCGTGTCCGTGCCATCCTCCGCACAGCACCCCGCTGCAGGCCACTCTGTCGCTGTGTCGTGTGAAAGCGTGCGTGCGGTGGCCACCCGTGGTCCTGCGTCCAAGCCCGCAGTCGTGATGAGGCCTCACGGGCTCTGCCCGCCCCATGCCCGCCCCATGCCCGCCTCGCCCTCCCTGCACTGGGCTGCCCACTCTGGTCTCTGCGGGGGCCCTGTATGCCTGCCAGCTTTCCGAGTACTGGTCCCACCGTCCAGATCCCTCCCTCCCGTCAGCCTGGCTGGCCCCTCCGCCCCTGCAGGTCTCAGCAGGGTCACTTCAGCGGGATGCTCTTCTTCCCGTCACGCCCCACGCAGGACGTGCTCACTCACTGCTGCCCTTTCCTCCTGCCGCTCATGCCTCCCCCCCCCCCCACCTCAGCCACATCATGTCTGAACACGGGAGGATGACAGACACAGAACGGGACCAGATCGACCAGGACGCACAGACCTTCATGAGGACCTGCTCAGAAGCCATTCAGCAGCTCAGGACTCAAGGTGAGGTGTCCGAGACACGGCACACAGCTGCGACTGCTGCCTTCTCGGCTTCGACGGCACAGCCCCTGGGTTTCCTCTCGTGCGCCTGTATAGCTCCAGGCTCTGACCCTTGAAAGTCTCTCATCTCCTGGTCAGAGTTTTAGCCTGAGCTGTCACGGTAACGAAGAGGCCGTAATTCCAGGTAACTGCATTGGAAGGGGGCCTGGAGAATGCCTCTCCAGACAGTATTGAAAATGGACTTTGGGCTCAGAGTCACAGGAGGCGGGCGCACGGGTGTGGGTGTGTGCGTGCCTGGGCTCCGTGTGGTGTTCCCTTGGTCCGTCACGCACAGTGACGAGGTGGACAGCGAGGAGCGAGGGCAGTCCACGCCCGCTACTTGTGCTGTGCGGTGGACACCAGGCTCGGGCTCTCGAGGTTCGGAGGACGGCTCCGGAGCCTCCCTCTTTACCGGGTCCGAGCCTCGCAACCTTGTTCCTTCCCTGGACCAGGAGGCCATCACAGGGCACACCATGCAGGGCCGCTGTGAACGGTGAACCCCCACGGCGCACCCAGGACCCCGGCAGGCCTTCCTCCGGGTGTGTCCTCTCACTGGCTGTCACCCGGGTGTGAGGCTGACAGAGGCTCTGAGGTGGCTTCCCAGGTCACCTGTGCCCCTGGAGTATGTTTTTGTTTGCGTAGGCAGATACAGAATGCATTCAGTGGTGTAGAGCTCAGAGTGACCAAGGGCTGCTGTGCCCTTGACACAGACTTTCGTTTGGGGAGCTTCCATTGGAACCCTGGAGCGGCTGAGGAAAGCCCAGTGTCATGGGCCTTCCGAGTCCCCCACCTGCCCCCAGGTGAAGGGCGTAAACCACGCCCCCTGCCCTTACCGTC
>PVIA01018988.1:0-11504 GCA_004024845.1 Tonatia bakeri | reverse complement strand
ACAGATTTTGACATATACTCTTGAAGGAGAGTGACATCATACTGTTTTAGACAACAGCTGGGTCTTTGACATTTTTATCAAGCTACACAATAAAAAGCCAGCACTTAAGTATTCCCCGGATAATGGACACAACGGAGAAGGGGCTTGCGTCTCTTACATTGAGTGAAAGAATCTCTCTTTTCAGCAAGATAAGCTCTTCATTAAGTTATTTGAACACCTCATTTTCATTTAAAAATCTTCCCCCAAACATCTACATTTAATCTCTTGGGCCAAAACACCCAAACAGAAAATACTTCTTTTAAAATAGTTTCTCCTCCTCCTGCAGAGTGCCATATTTTTACCCAATTCTACCTCTGCTCAGACAGATGGCTTGGGGGTCCTCTGAGCTCAGCTCCCACCATTCCTGTTCATGAGGACCAATTCAGAGGAATTCAGAGGGCTCTACCCCAGCCCCACAGGACACAGATAGCCAAAAGCTGACTTAGGGCAGCAGGAGTTTGGCCTAGATGGTAGGAAAGTGGGGAACCTATGATGCCTTCTGAGTGTCTGGGGGGTGTGGTTGGGTGTCTTTGTTTCTGAGATGGAAAAGAAAAAACTGGCCTTGCAGCAAAAAGAGGACAAGAGTAAATAGAACTTGTCCCCTAGAAATGCCATCGATATTGTCATTGCGAGGGGGCAGGACCAGAGACAAAGTGGGGAGAGCCTGAGGCTCTCATTGACCTGATATTAGAGACTCCTGGGTGGGACTTTTTCCCATTCCCATCTCATTTCCCTTTCCATTACTACATGGGAACTTATCCTTTTGGGAAAATTTTCCTACCACATGCTACCATTTGTTTCCCTTGGCCACCATGGGTCCTAACTCTGTTGACTTGTCTCCCCAGAAGCCTTTGCTTCATGCTAATGATGAGCTTTGTGAGCAATGTGTAGAAACCACATGTGCCTCAGAGAGATGTCACTGAGCCCTAGCCCTCCTCTCCCCATGCTCTGCCTCTGCAGCCACTGACCTGTGAGCCCCACAGTGTATCTGAGGTTGGTGTTATCTCCCTTCCATCCCCAAAGACTCTGCGCCAGTGAGTCTTCTGGATCTAGGCAGACAGCACAAGCTGAAGACAAAAGTAAATCACTTTCCCAAGAAAAACCCTCCCTAACCAGGAGGAATGGCACTGGCTATCTCAGACAGGGAACCCCTGCGTCCAGCCTGATCCCACCCTGTTGCAGGCATTCGCACAGTTCCTCACCCAGCCCCAGCTCACCAACCTGGCACTGACAGCTGTGGCAACTGAGCAGCAGCGGGGCCCAGTTGTCTCTGGCTTCAGCCCAGTTGATGAGCGCTGTCATCCAAGAGCGAGGCACAGATGTGGTGAAGGTAGCACGGTCCTGCAGCGAGAGCTCTGCCCTGAAACTCAGGAGCCCTAGGCTTGTTCCTTGGCTCCATCGCCAAGCAACTGGAAGGCCTTGGCCAAGTCCCTCTCCTCAGCTGGCTTTCATTCATTGACCCCTAAAATCTAGGCTTGAGCTAAATTTTCTCTGCGGTCACAGGGAGCCCTAACATTGTCATTCTGAGCTTTTTTAACTACAGTGTCTCCCATCTGGGTGGCCGGTTCCTCAATTAATGACAAACATGTAGAAGAGTGTAGCCACTGTTGGGGGGTTCACCCTGATTCCCTGGGATGTCAGGAGGCCTAGATCTCTGTGAGAGGTAAGGCTGTGAATTTCAAATAAGCAAGCTCATGAAATATCTGACTTTGCAAAAAATATTTTTAGGCTAACATATAAAAATGAGGTTTAGCATTTAAAAGTCCACATTTCCTACCTCACTGAAAAACCCCTTCAGAGTGGGGTCATATAGGCAGTTCTCTTGAGTGGCCTCCATTCCACTTATATGAGACTTGCCTAGCCTAGGTACCAGAAATACAAGGACACCATGAGGGTGCCCTTGAGGAATTAGTATGCAGAGGGCTTCCCAGAGATCCATATACTACAGACATGAGGGCCAGGTGAGAGCCCTATGGTCCTTCCACATCCAGTGCCACTGTCCCTGCAGTTTTGTGGGTGGACATTGATCTCAGCTGGGAGGGAAAGCCCTGAAGTGTCCCTAGAGCTTTTGCCTTCCTTGTGTACTTTCTTGTGTCTCCTGAGAAACCTGGGAGCTCCTGTCTGGACTCTAGGGTTGTGGGCAGGAATTGGCTATAGTGGGCCCTGGCATGAGCTTCTGGAACTTTTTTGTGGCCCCTGCTGGTCTGGCCTCTGGTAACCCAGAACTCTGTGTTGAGAAGAGTCACTGACAGGATTGGAACTAGGCCCCCTTGAGCTTGAGGAGTTGGTAGACAGGGAGGAGGAGGGAAGGAAGTAAAGAAGGAACAGCTGAGGTTCTTCTGGCTCTACTCTGTAGGTTGAGGAGATTGTGGAAGGCATCCTGGAACAGCTCAAATCTCATCTGGAGCCCAGCACAGAGGAGGAGACCCTTTGGGCCATGTGCTTGTTGGCTGGCAACAACTCCCACACTGTGGTGCCCCTGCTGCTCAACAGCCCCTCCCTTGGGATAGGTATCCTTCTCAAGGCCCTGGAGAACATCCTCCCTCCCCATGTACCCTCCCCTGCTCCACCCAAGCCTATGACAAAAATCTGTGCACAAGCATGCTTTGTCCTGATGCCAGTCAAACTTCATGTTCTCTGACCAAGTCCTCTTGAGTCCCCCTCCCTCTGGCACCTGACAACTAGCCTTTCATAGACCTGAGACCAGACTAGTCCTAGGAACATGGTCCCCAGGGCCCACAACATAGCTGTCTCTGGGTCCTGCAGAACCATTATGGACCTGTGGAAGGTGTTTGACACCCAGAGAGAGACCACCATCAACATCCTGCAGCTGCTCACAGGTATTCTGGAGAAGCGCCACACAGGGGAAACGAGAGAGATGGCCCCCCAGCGTGTGTTGGTCAACACAGGGAGGAGATGGGGCTGAGGAATCACTGGGACTTGGAAGCAGATCTGAAGATCAAAGGGCACCTGCAGGGTGGGAGCAGGTGTCAGGGAGGAGCAAGGAGGAGAGCTTTAACACTGGTGTTGCTAATACTGCGTATATGTGGATGTGGATATCCAGGAACTGCATGATGTAGAAAGGGTGGAGATCAGTCCCATTTTATGGACAGGGAAACTGATGTTCAGAGTTAATTAGGTTTTTCATCTCTTGGTTTTTCATCTCTTGGTTTGGGGGCACATGCTCATTTTCCTGGAGCCTGGCTGGGGGAATGGGGGGTAGCATAGGAAGAGGTTTGGTTTCCTGAAATTGGGTTGGACAAAGTACACCCCCAAAAATTTTCTGTTGAAAATTTAAAGTTGCTTCCGTTTTTGTTTGTATGTTGGGGAATGAAGAGAGAACAGATTATACATTCATGGCTCCTCATTTTCCCAGGGATGAGCTGTGGGCTTTCCATTTTTAAGTGTCCTTTGGGCAGTAACAAGTGGGGGCAGGGCTAGATTCAGGGTGTGGGATCATAGAACCATTTTGTCTGCATCAGGCCTAGTCAGCTCTGCTTCCCTCCTTCCCATATATCTTCCCCAGGCGGCCTGTGACTTGTATGAGATGCTGTCTGGGTTCCTGTGCCAGGATTCCATTCATGAATTCTTCCCACGGCTCTTGCTGGCTGTGCTGTGTCATCTCCACTGTGCGATTGACAAATATCCTTCCCTGGAGGTTGTCTACATGGGGAACCAGAGCCCAGGGAAGGAGAGCAAGGTCTTTAACCCAGCTGGGTAAGCCTAACCCCATGTGATGGAGGAATGGGACTAGTCAACTGCAGAGGGCCCTGGGCAACTGGATGTTGATTCGCTAGGGATGCTGAGAAGGAGATTCTGTGGCAACCACACTGATATTCTTTTTTTAAAAGAACTATTAACTTTATTTCTAATAAAAGCTAAATAAATGATGTGCAAACAAGTGGACTTGCTAACAGTTGCTGAAGTATTCAGACTTACCTACCTTGTCATAGGCAGTAAAAAGCAGTTGCAGACCTCAGTCACAAGTACAGAACATATTTAATTATGATCATGGCTTGGAAGAGGCTGCAAACCAAAAATCCCACACTGATATTCTATCTGTGCTTATCAGTGTGGATGCTGCAGCATCACATGCTGGAATGTTCTCACATATTTTCGAGTTTCTCTTTCCTCCTTTTCTTTTGTGTGCTGTTCTCCTGATTCACTCAGCACTTCACATCTATGTTCATAACTCTGCATGTGAAAAATTTCAATTAGATGGTGAATGACAGCCCTGTGTCATTCTCTCCATGTGGTTGTGGCCATTCGAATCTGGGTAACCTCTGGCTGACCTTTGTCACTAGCTGTGCCTTCTTGTGCAAGTCATTACCGCAGTTTTCTGCAGTAAATAAGTAGTTGTTGTACTCCTTTCTAAAGCCACAGGGCATTCAATTTAAGTGCAATCTTACATAAAAAGTAAAAACAAATAAAAGAAGTCAGCAGACATATTCGGTTTGGGTGGCTGTGGAGGTGAAGACACATCCTAACCTTTCTATGCCATGGAAAGCAGAATGCGAACACCATGGCTCTCCAAAACCTCTGTCACCTCTTCTGTAAGACTCTGTCGTTGTGTGTGCACTGAGGTTGAAGGGCTGAGTAAGTGAGCTATTGGAGATGGGTTTCAGAGAGCTGTGGATTTTCAGAGCTGCAAAGCAGAACCCACCTAGCTACCAGGTTAGGGGACTGTCTCCTGGCTTGCCAGTGTAAGGATGCAAACTAGTACATAATGCCTTATCCATCTGTCTGTCCCTCTCTTTTCCCAAACCCCATGACGACTGGCCTTCAGTTTGCCTTGGAGGTGGTGAAGTTGCTGCTAACAGCTGCATGTGATAGAGTGTTCATCTATGAAGATCAGCATAAGTGCTGGAAACTTCTATTCTGTCCCAAATTTACTACTTAGAGATCATGGAATTGACAAGGTGGGGACCATTTCCCCAGCAAGCCTCATACCACTCTCACTCCCTAACCCCAATTGTCCAGGGCCAAACACTCAAATACAATAGCCTTTAACCTTCCCTTCTTCATCCCCAGACCTCAGCACTCATGTTTCCCCTGTTCTGTGCACACTGTACCCTTGCCCACTCTTTAAGCCCCTACCACTCCCCACCTCCCATCAGGCAACTATTGAGTTCCTCTCTCCCACCCCAGTGGCATAGTGAAGAACTGTGAACCAGCCATTCTGCACCAATTCTGTACCTTGCTGAGAACCTCCTCTACAGCCTGAATAATCATCAGAAGATTCCAGCCAGGAGCATCTATGCAGAGGTGAAAGCCTAGGGAGAGGACCACAGCCCTTGCCTTTCATTTCCCGCAGCTGAGGATCATTTAACAGAAATGTTATATGACTTTTCCCAGAAAGTAGAAAGAATAGAATTGAGCCATGTAAAGTGGGGTCTCCTTGTCTGTCACTCCAGGAGCCTGGTTAAAAAAGACAGAGAAAGCCTGGGGAGTCGGTCAGCAGCTCTAGTCCCCCTAGAGTGATCCTTGGATCCCAGTGTCTGGCCTGAAGTGCAGACTTTATGAGCATCAACTTCCATGGCCTTACTCTGTACCCCATGTGTACAGATCTGCCCTGGGTCTCAACTGGTTGGAGCCTTGCCTGCATGTGGGGCCCAAGAGAGGACTGAGAGGGCTTGGGGCACCCATGACTTTTTTTCTCCTTGCTACCTAAGCTCCCCTGGCACTAATCAGTGGCTAATACTCCATGGCAAGACTTTCTGGGCAATCTAATTAGCTGGATCAAGGAGCCTGACCTTGTCATCAAGGAAAATGTGCTCTCGGGATCAGTAACCTAGCACTGCCTGCACCCAGGAAAAGTAAGAATGGGGCAACCCAATGGGAATCAAGTGTCAGTCTGTGAACCACTTAACTCCCTTGAATCTATTAGTTACTCAGGGTTTAGTTCATCCCCCACCCCCTCATTCTAGGGCAGCACAGCATCCAGTCTGTAGACTTACACAGCCTGGCCATCAGGCCTCCCACACACCCTGAGCACCAGCCTTCCACGTCCTTAGCACATCCAGCCCCTCAATCCCCTGTGTCTGATTCTCTTAGGCACCATCTCTTTTCTCACATAAATCCTGTCCCTGAAGTGTTGCATGATCCCCAGGTGGTAAGTGATCTGTGCCTCCTTCCAAATAGTCAGAAACTTTGAAGACCCTGGTTCTCTTCTTGGAAGAACTCCTAATGGACTATGAGTGGCAAGTGAGAGTACAGGCAGTGAAGGCCCTACAGAACATCATCTACCACGGGAACAGAGAGAACATCAAACTGGTCTTCGGTAGTATCACCATGCAACTGCATGCACATCTCAATGACGTATGGGCCTAAGTCCCTGGGAGTATTGGGAATAGTGTGGGCTGGTTCATTCAGATGAACCAGTCAAGCTGAATTAAGGATTCTGGAGCAGGGCTATGGGACCCTGGTGGAAGGCTGAAATCACTGAGGGGCAGAAAACAGATGTGGCTACTTGAAGCAGTGCATTGGGCAGGCCCCAAATTCATCCCCTATTACATACAGATGTGCCCAACACACACTCATCCACTCCTCTCTTGTCACTAGTTCCCTGAGGGAACCACTGAAGGAAAAAGGTGATACTGATGAGAAATTGGGTGTGACTCCCAGGATCTTCTCCTGCAGACTTGAAGAGCATGGAGAGAGCTCATGACTTCTAGCCTCCTTCCAAACAACACGGGGACCCTAGAATGCTAGGAGCCTAGTCTCAAGAACCCAAAGGCTCAGAAACCTGAACTTCCCAGACCAGTACCTATTCTCTCCACATCTTAGCCTCCTTACAGAACATGGAATTTTTGAGCTGAAGGGACTGGATATCAGTAATGCTTGCTTAGAGTGCTCCTGCTGACATCTATAACTTTTAAGTTTTGAACCTTGGATTTAAGTTATTTTTGTGTCACTTTGCTCATTTCTAAGAGCCTGGACACTCACCCCATGATGGCAGGGTCAACATCTGATCCATATTTTCCTCTCTATCACAATGACATGAATACTGGGGCACCAAATACCCCAGGACTAAAACACATGTTAATGGTAGGTGCCTGGCTAGCTCAGTTGGTACAGCATAGGACTCAAACACCTGTCAATGGCAAATATATCTCAATAGAAACCCAACCCATCCTGCTGACAGAATACAAACTTTCTGCGGAAATCCACCACTCTATGGGGGTATATTTTATTTGTGGATCACAGGCCTATTGGACCCTGCCCCCAAATTGGACAGGAATCTGCTCCCTGGGATAGATTCTTCCTGACATATCAGTCACATGAGAAAGTGCCTTACTCCCCTTTCTCCTTGAGGGACAGGGACACTTAATTCAAAAGAGGCAGCCCATTGATTCCCATAATAGCATTGTTAGTAGTCCTCCCTGGGGCTAGGGTTGTGGTGGGTGGCACCTTCCGAAGTATTCATCATCAATTCTATCTAGAAACAGCAGAGACTCTGACCAAGATGGGGGAAACCCTAGCTGCATGCCAGAAACAGTTAGATATCCTAGTAGGGGTAGCCCTTCTAAACCAAAGAGCCCTGGACCTACTCATAGCATCAGGAGGGGTGGCAAGTCTGTATCTCAAACAAGAGTACTGTTTCTCAATATTAACAAATCAGGCCAGGTCCACCAAAACATTCAGGGTATGCAGAATTCTGCATCTAAAATAAAAAATCTGAGCCCCTCAACAAATCCTAGCTCCTGGTTCTCGGGCATAACCTGGCTACTGCCTTTCCTGGGGCCCCTCCTCTTAGTACTCCTGCTCCTTATGCTCAGACCATGTATCTTTAACCTGCTTGTAAAGTTTATACCTTCCAGGCTGGAGCAGTTCAAAAACAAATTGTCGCAGTACTTGTCCTGCAACATCATCAACCAGAGCAAGCATAAGGACAAGCACAGCTCATAGATGTGGCTTAGGGACAGCTCTAGGACCATTCCCAGCTAAAAGCAGTTCCAGAAGACAGACCTTCACCCATTTACCCCAGCCTCACAAAAATAATAAAAAGCAGTCTGGGATGAAAGGGCCAGGCTAGTTTCCCAACCTGTCAGCATCTGGAAGTAGTCCTGGGACAACTGGAACTATACAGTACTGTCCTCACTGACAAGGACTCATCGCCCATCCTGAAACTGATGAAGGTGATACCATTCCAGAGGGCTCTGCCCACCTCCCAAACAGAGCCCTCCAAGGCATCCCTATCACTCCAGCCTCCCACTTCTCTGAAGCTTTGTGATGCACCTATAAGGGCTTCTCTTTCCCTCTGACCAAATGTGGGAAAGATTTCCTTGCCCCCGCTTTCTCTTGCTCCCTCCTGTCTACACTTTAGGCCCTGGTATCAGCAGCTGCATGCCTTCTTCTCCCAACTGATCACCATTCCACTGCCTCATCTGCCCTCCCACACCCTTGGAGCCAACTTTTCCTCACTGAACCTGCATTTCCCCATCAGGCAAGGACGGTGAGGTGAGAAGGAGCCAAGTTTTCCACTTCCCCTACAGGAACATCAGTGAAGGGAATGGGAAGATGGTCTGTAATACCATCTATTTAAGTTATAATAACATTATTCTATAGAGCAAGGGAGCCATCTTCATACATTTAGATGGCATCCTGGCCTTGGTCCTGCAACACTACCACAACTGCATTATGGAGAAGGTACTTCCTGCTCACTCTGCTTTTGCAGCATCCCTTCTCTGCCATCTCTTCTTCTCCACTCCCAAAAAAATGCCTGGCCTTGAATGGGAATCAGGGGTTGGGGCTAGTGCAGTTACTTCCCCCACATTTCAATTATTTCACTTAATCCTGCTTGAGACTCTAACTGCACAGGAATTTTGACTCTGTTACAAAGTGTCTCCTTCCCTGCTATCATGCTATATAATGTGCCTTTGGACTCTGCATTGCCTTCTCTGATGAAGAGATAGGAGTAGGAGTACTCTCAGCACCCCCAGGTTAGAACCCTATTAATAAAAACCTGTTTCCTTCAACACAAATTGTTGAGTCATGTAGATCCAAGGTGCCAAGTGACCAAACCCCAGTTTGCAGGGTTACATGAACTGTAATTGAGCAATAAAACACAATTTAAAAAAATGGATAAATAAGTTTGACTTCATCAAAGTGAATAATTTCCTTTTTAGTTTTTAACTTATTTGTAATTTATTTTAATTTTTTCCTTTTTATTGAATTTATTGAGGTGACACTGGGTAACAAAATTAAACAGGTTTCGGGCACACAGTTCTGCAACAAATCAACTGTACCCTATTCACCCCAAGTCAAGTGTCCGTCCACTACCATTTATCCCCCCATCCCCTTCTTCACTTCTTTGCCCACCCCATGGCATTAGCAAAGCAAAAAATCACTTTTTTGCAAAACGTGTTTGAAATGTATGCAAAATGAAGTGGATCGATATTGTGTAAAACTGAGTTCTTATAAAATGTGGGGTGTTTGGAGACTTTCATTTCAGGTGCTCAGAAGTGTTGCCTGCTTACTGCCAATTCCTTGGCTGTTTTCTCAAAGGTCAAGTCTTTGGATATAAGTGGGTCCCAGATAAGGGGAGGATGAATATATAGAATTGTTCACTTCCATTTTGCAGTATATGTTTACAAACCTTTTCATAGCTATTCTCTGTTTGAGCCCTGTGGCAGTACCAAAGAATTGGTCTACACTCTGTAAGAAAGAGAAGAATAGTCCCTGACCTTCAGGAACTGGTCTGATGCTCACAACCAGGCCTCAGCTGCCAGGACCTGGCTTGGGCACTGGGTCACGGTGTTCTGTTGGACATAATCTCACAGAACAGCAACATGGACAGTCACTCTGTGGCCACAAGGGAGACAAACTAGTTCATAATCAGACAAAAATAAGATCACTGTGCAAGTCACAAAAATATCAAGCCTCTCCACATCCTACCTCATACAAGTGACAGCTGCTTCATTAGCAGTCACAGCTTGAGCCCTACTTCATTCTCCCCACCTTATAAATAAGAACTATTAAGATACACAATCATAGACTTACACCTACTTCCTGATAATATCCTATGCAGAGAAAGTCCTTGCCTTCCTAAACCCTCCCCCAAATCATCAGACATGAGCTCAATTCCCTTAAGTTCTTTCTAACACCCTCTTTACTGGCATGTGTATTCTACCTTTTTGCAAGAAATTCATAAGCCCAACTTTGTTCAACCACAGGTGTGTGTTCTTATTGGTTTTTAGCTGGAGGATGTTGGCAGAAATGAAGATTCCACCGAGAGTCAGCAGAAACCCTCTCACCCTTGAGCCAAGAGACCCTCACCTCCATTATGGTTTACACAGCTGAAACCATTTTAAAAAACACTTTAGTTATTTATTTTTAGAGAGAGGAGAAGGGAGAGGGAAGAGAGGGAAAGGAACATCAATGTGAGGTTGCCTCTTATGCACCCCTACTGGGGACCTGGCCTGCAACCCAGCACATGCCCTGACTGGGAATCAAACCACAACCCTTCAGTTTGCAGGTTGGCACTCAATCCACTGAGCCACCCAGCTGGGGCACATCTGAAGCCTTTTGCATCACTACTCTGTGGTCCAGAGCTAGGAGGTAAGCTCAAGAGGAATTGAGTTCCAGTATTTCCTTGAGGCCCTTTGGCTTTGAGCTTATTTTCTTTTCCTAGGAATGATGTCCTATGGGTCTTCATGGTCATCTGCTTGGATTTGGATTGCTCCCTAATAAAATTATTGTCTGGCCTTCTCATAACTGCTCTTGTGTCTGTCTGTCTGTCTCTAATGTCTTAAGCATTGAATTTGGGCAGAGAAGTTGATAGGAACAGCACAAACACAGGCCCAAGAGGTCCATCCGAGAGCTGGTCTTGAGTGGAAGAGTTCAGGGGATCTCCTCAGGTCAATGTCCTTTGGGACCATTTACCCTAGGTCACCATTTCAAACCTCATAAAGCCTCCTTCCCCAGTCTTCTATTTGTCTTGTTCCAGGGAACTGCTTTCTCTAAAGTTTTAGCTGCTTGGAATCTGGAGGGTTTTAGCCAGCCCCATTGGTGACAATCAGCCTTTGGCCACACCCCAGCGACACAAAATCTTCTTATAGACTGTTTTTGTTCTCCTGGGGCCTTCTTAATATAAAATGACACTCTTCTGGGCCAAACATGTGCTGCTATGGTGTTAACTCATCTCCTTATTTCTCAAACACAATTTAAGAGACAGTTTGGAATTGTAGTGGCCACTTGGAGGAATTTTGACATGAACAAGACTGTTCATTTCAGAGGTGCAGTGCAAAAACAAAGAAATACTCACGAAGAGCTTATCTTGCTGAAAAGAGAGATTCTTTCACTCAATGTAAGAGACGCAAGCCCCTTCTCCGTTGTGTCCATTATCCGGGGAATACTTAAGTGCTGGCTTTTTATTGTGTAGCTTGATAAAAATGTCAAAGACCCAGCTGTTGTCTAAAACAGTATGATGTCACTCTCCTTCAAGAGTATATGTCAAAATCTGT
>PVIA01018987.1:0-11508 GCA_004024845.1 Tonatia bakeri | reverse complement strand
CTTATCCTGTTCATCCTGAAATTCGTTCCTCCTCTTTCTTTCTTCCCGCAGTACCAGAGATTTGCCTTCTGTTTCCTGCCTCTTTGAACCTGTCTTCTCCGTCACATTCCTGCAAGTACTTCTGTCCCACAACAGATTTCAGAGTGGAAATCAGTCTCCTCAGCACTGTTCCTCCCTGCTGCCCTCAAAGTTGTTTGCTTGAGCCTTTTATTTTTTAAAAAAATGAAGTCATAACCATCATTTAATGAAATACAGAGAAGAGAACAAAAATCACAAGCATTCATTCAAAGTCTATTTACTGAACCATACCTATGTGGTTCCCTCTGATGCTTCCTACAATAGAGAACAAGATGAGCCCCTGCCTTGTTCTCCACAGGTTAATGGAGAACGCAGACTAACACACCAGCTGTTAGGGTGCTCTGTTCTGCTGCCCACCAAGAGGGGGCAGTTCAATGTCCTGAGAAATGTGCCCTCAGCTTTTCCCCTTCCATCAGCTCCAGGTGGAACTTTCCTGGACCCTGGACCCACCTTCAGCATCCAAGCCTACAGAAGCTATCAGGGCAGGACAGGAGGTACCTGCTAAAGTCTCTACAGGGGCACACACTTCCTGTCCTGAGGCCTTCTGTGTTACATATGAGAGGCGACCTCATGAAGAGGCATTAAAGTTATTTATGAATAGCCTTTGAAATGTTTCATCTGCCTGCAAAGGAAATGTTTTCTCACAATCCTGTTTCTAAGCATCTCTGAAAACAGGAATACCTTTTGTGTTACAGGAGGTGGCCTAGGTGAAGAACCTTATAATTCAAATGTTGGTTGTATTATTATGTTAATTCTGCATTATTAAAATACCTAATTTAAATATATCATCTGCCATTTTATGGACATGATTGCTGATGGCCAGTTAAATTACAAATTCAAAAGTTTAGTATGAAGTGATTATAAATATAAGAATATTAAGAATGTTATATGATACATGTAATGTAAATTATGACAAATATACTGGGCATTATGGGAATGACTAGAGTTTGGAAAACAGTGTCCTGATATGTTCTACAATCCTTGATACAGATTTGATTTCTGTCTTTACAGAATAAACTCTCACATATTCTTCCACAGTTGAGCTCTTCAGTCCTGAATATAATCTCTACTCATTTCTTTAAAGTCCCATCAGGCAATAAATCATTTTTGGGGGGCCATCACAGGTAAAGGAACCCCATTCTGGTTAAGAATAAAGTTTTTATTTTTTTAAGTTTTCACTTATTTATTTTTAGAGAGAGGGCAAGGAAAGGAGAAAGAGAAGGAGAAAAACATTAATGTATGGTTGTCTTTCGTGAGCCCCAAACCAGGGACCTGGCCTGCAACTCAGGCATGTTCCCTGACTGGGAATCAAACCTACAACCATTCGGTTTGCAGACCTGAGTTCAATACACTGAGCTACACCAGCCAGGGCAGGAATAAAGTTTTAAAAACTGTCCTTATGATACTGTAGAAGTAGAAACATTTGTTCATGGGATTGGGATGTCCCCATTCAGCGAATCCCAACACCACCCTGGCCTGCTGGTATGTGTTAGCAACTCCCTTATCAGGAAAGAAAGCTTTTTTATTCCATAAAAATTCCTGGTTTAAAGTTACATAAAACCAAAAACAAATAAAAATATATTGAACATTCTTACCATCACATGTAATGCTTGACAGTATGTTTTGAGGAGGAGAGTAAGGGTCAGAGCACTGAGATTCAGAAATCTAGATGAAAATATGAACTTGGGCTGCCCATATATATTTACTTTTGTCCCAATCTCTTTACGAACAGGTTTTATGTGTTTAAAAGACAAGAGGTTTTAACATTTATTTGTGTGTTCCTTCTCTGTCTATACTCTAAACACTCTAGACCCTTCAAATTGTCATATTATCCTCTCATTCCCAATGTGCCTCTTATTGTCCAATTTGGATGTGTCTGTCACTCAAGGCATGATATCAATGCATTTTGTGACTTTTTTATATTTTTAAAAAATCTACTTGCAGTCACTAAGGCAGACTAACATGATTAAGTAATGTTGCTAGAGCTTCTTTGTTGTGGTCAATAATCAGGAAGATTTGCAAGATTGCAGTTTCATCATTGAAAAAGCAGGAAGACCAGAAGAATGGGGAAAACAAGATGTACTCAGAATCCCTGAAACAGTCATGAGCTATGCCCCAGAAAGTCAAGAATCACTTACTAAACCCAGCATCACATCCTCTCCCTTAAAAAAATTAGGATCCCAGAACTGTCATTGCTCCTGTCAGACAGGAAGGGCTTGGGGCCAAGATTCATCATTGTCCATGACCATACAGGGACAGAGCCATCATTTCAGTACCCTAAGGCCAAGTGTCTACACTAGGTGTCATTAACAAATGCTTCACATAGACTATTTCAGAGGACAAACACAAGGGACTTACTCAACAGGTCAATTAGTAATCACTATTAGTACTCACTATAACTTCTCATCACATCTAAAACATAAATTCTTAGAGAAATCTGCCACCCAAAATTTGAAAACTACCCGCTTAAATGGGATTTTAGTGTCAGATAATCTGATTTTGGTCATACCTCGAGGCTCTCCCTCTGAGGACACTCCTTCAAAAGAGGTACTAATCATGATAATAAAGGCACTGAGTTTACAGCAGCCTTGCTATCCTCAACATCAGACAGGAGTCTATTTGTAGGATGCAGTGGTGAACTTTAACACTCAGAGTTCAACACAGTGAAGGGCTGCTCCAGGTGAAAAATGACATCTAACAATCAAAGTCCTTCCAAGTCTGAACACCAGACACCTCAGACATGGAACACAGAACACTTTATACACACACACATACCACATATCTATCTATCTATCTACCTATCTATCTATCTGGTGCTTGGCTTTATGGACCTTATAAGCAAATAGCCCCAAAATCAGTCTCAGTCTCTTCACTCCCTAATTTTGTGCAGGTTTTATCCTGAATCATCACTATAAGATTTACAGAAAAAATAACAAAAACTTTATCCAAGTCTTTATTCAAAGATTTAGCTCAACATTTATTACTTGATATTGTATACCACTGAACAAAATAACACATGCAATCAAAGTGCTACAATAAAATATGAAAAAGTCAGGAGTTACCAGAAGATATTTCTGATACTACTAGAGAAGTGATAAATTCCAGACTTTTTGAATCTGTGCCTATGTTTTTATTTCTGATGTAAGGCCCACTCTCCATCATCCTTCTATAATACTAGCACACAGAACTCAAAAGCACATTAAAAGAACCATACACCATGATCGAGTTGGATTTATTCCTGGGATGAAAGGCAGCTGCAACATACACAAATCAATAAATAGGCTACCTCACATTAACAGAATAAAGGATAAACATCATATAAAAATCTCAATGGATGGAAATAAAAAATAAAATTCAACATCCTTTCATGATAAAAAAAAGACATATGCAGATTAGGTACAGAAGGAATGTACCTCAACATTACAAAAGCCATAAATGACAAGACCAAGGGTAATATCTTGCTCAATGGTGAAAAGCTAGAGGCTTTTCTTCTAAGATCAAGAACAAGTCAAGGGTACCTACTCTCACCATTTCTATTCAACATAGTACATGAAGTCCTAGCCAGAGCAATTATGCAAGAAAAATATAAAATATGCATATTGGATTGTTTGAAGTGAAATCGTCTCTGACTGCAGATGATATGTTCAGTGGAAAGGTATCTTGTGCTCACAGATTGAAAGAATCAATGTTGTTAAAATGCTTCTACTATCCACAGTGCTCTACATTTTCAATGCAATCTCTGTAAATTCCATTGATATTTTCACAGAAATATACAAAAAATTCCTAAAATTTATATTGAGCCACACAAAAGACCCCAAATAGGGAAAACAACCTTGGAAATTATAGCAAAGCTGGAGGTACCATACTTCCTGGTTTCAAACTACCAAACTAGGATAAATTTACACAATGAAATACCATGCAGCAGAAAGAAAGAAGGAGCTCCTGCCCCTTGCAACAGCATGGGCAGAACTGGAGAGCATTATGCTAAGTGAAATAAGCCAGGTGGTGAGGGCCAAATACCATATGATCTCACCTATGACTGGAACCTAGTCAACAAAACAAACAAGCAAGCAAAATATAACCAGGCACATTGAAATTAAGAACAATTTGACAGTAACCAGAGTGGAGGGGGGAGGAGATAATGGGGGAAGAGGGGAAGGATATACTTGTTCCTTCAGGAACAAGTATAAAGGACACATGGACAAAACCAAGGAGGGTTGGAAGTAGGGGAGGGAAGTGGGGGTGGCTGGGGTGAGGGGGTGGGAAGTGGTGACGGGTAAATGCAGTCAACTGTAATTGAACAGCAATAAAAATTTCTTTTAAAAAGCTACCATAATCAAAGTAGTATATATCAGCATAAAAACAGCCATATAACCAAAGAAAAAGAATAGGGATTCCCAGGCACAACACAAGTATGTACAGTCAACTAATCTTTGACAAGGGTGCCAAGAATATAAAATGGAGAAATGATATCCCCTATAATAAATTATATTGGGAAAAATGGACAACCACCTGCAAAAAAAAAAAAAAAAAGTACAATTGGAGCCCTATCTTACACCACTGATGAAAGTTAATTCAAAATGGTTTAAACGTATAAATGTCAGGCCTAAAATAATGAAATTCATAGAAGAAAACCTAGAAAAAATCTCGTTGACATCATTCTCGACAATTATTTTATAGATGTTCCACCAAAACTGTAGGCCACAAAATTTTAAAATTCTGACTTCTCACACTAAAACTTCTGCACAGCAGGAGACAACCAACAAAATGAAAAGGCAACCTACAAAATGAAAAAAATATTTGCAAACCACATAGCTAATAAGGGATTAGTATCCAGCATATATAATCAAATTACACAACTTAGTAGCAATAAAAAGGGGTTCAGCATCACTAATTATCAGACAAATACAAATAAAATTACAATGAAATACTATTGCACATCTATGTTGAAAATGCCTATGATGAAAAACATAAGAGATAACAAGGATCAATGAGGATGTGAACACAAGGGAGCTCTTCCACTTTATTGGTGGGAATGTTGATTGGTACAGCCAATAAGAAAACAGTATGGACGTTTTACAAGAAAATAAAAATAGAATTACCATCTGATCCAGCAATCCCACTTCTTGATATAGATATACATAGATGATATATAAATATAGATAAAGGTGATATAGATATAGATAATACAGATAAAGGAAATCACTGTCTCAAAGAGGTACCTACACTCTGATGTTCAGCGCAGTATTATTCACAATAGCCAATATACAGAAATAACCTTCGTGTCCATAGACACCTACATGGAAAAAGATGTGAAACACATAAACATATGCAAAAAATGGAATATTATGAAGTTGTGAGAAAGAAGAAAATCTTGTCATGTGCAAAAACATAGGTGAACCTAAAGGACATTATTAAAGTAAAATTAACCAGACAGAAAAACAAATACTGTATGATATTCCTTGTACATAAAAAATATTAACAAGTTAAACTCTTAGAAACAGAGAGTAGAATGTTGATTTGCAAGGGTGAAGGGGTGGTGAATATGTGTACAGTAACATGCAAAAGAATATAACCAGAACCCTGTATTGCACTGCTCACAAAAATTATCTCCAAATGGATTAAAGACATAAATGTAAGAGCCAATACGGACTTCTGGCCAAGATGGAGATGTGGGTAGACACACTGTGCCTCCTCACAGAACCAAGATAGGGACAACAGCAATTTAGAAACAGAATAACACCCAGAACAGATAGAAAACTAAACTGTATGGAAGTCAGACAACCAAGGAATTAAAATAAACACATTCATCCAGACTGGTAGGAGGGGCAGAGTCAGGCAGTCCAGCAGAGAGGGGTCGAGGCACAAAGAGCAGTGAGACTGGGCGTGTAAGGCATCCCAGGCACTCAAGACCACAGTGGGTGGGTCCTGGGCTTGTAGGCAGTGGCTGGCAGACCCCAGGCAAGGGGTGACAACAGGCAGACCCAGCAAGGCAGTGATTGTGAAGCAAGGCACTGCATGCAACCCAGGGTACCAGCAATGGGAAATAGAGCCTCAGGGCACAGATTGAAACACATGTGAGAGCTGAGGCACAGGGAGAGACTCCCAGCCTCACATGAGAGTTCATTGGAGAGACACACGAGATCCTAAAACATGCACAAGCTCAGCCACATGGGAATTAGCACTAGAAAGGCCCAGTTTGCTTGGGGGAAGCAGCAGAAAGAACTGAAGTCCGACAGAGAGTGGAGCAAGTGCCAATGTTCCCTCTCAGACACCACCCCCACATATAGTGTCACAACCCAGCGACCTGGGTTTCTCCACCCTGGAGAACACCAAAGGCTCAGCCCCTCATATGTAACAGGCACCACAAGACAAAAAAAAAAAAAAAAGGCCCAAACAGAAAACCAGATCAAAGCTCCACAGTAAATACAACTAAGCAACCAAAAGATAGCCAACCTATCATATGCACAGTTCAAAGCACTGGTGATCAAGATGCTCACAGAATTGATTGAATTTGGTCACAAATTAGATGAAAAAAATGAACGTTATGCTAAGAGAAATGAAAGAAAATGAACAGGGAACCAATAGTGATGGGAAGAAAACTGGGACTCAAATCAATGAAGTGAACAAGAAGGAAGAAAGAAACAACCAAACAGAAAAGAATGAAGAAAAGAGAATTCAAAAAAAATGTGGAGAGACTTAGGAACCTCCAGGATATTTTTAAACATTCCAACATCCGAATTATAGGGGTACCAGAAGGGGAAGAGGAAGAGCAACAAGTGGAAAAGTTATATGAACAAATATAAAGGAGAACTTTCCCAATCTGGCAAAGGAAATAGAATTCCAGGAAGTCCAGGAAGCTCAGAGAGTCCCAAAGAAGTTGGACCCAAGGAGGCTGGAAAGAAGTATTACAAGTCATGAAAGGCATGGACCTCCATCCAACACTGCTCTATCCAGCAAAGTTCTCATTTAGAATGGAAGGGCAGATAAGGTGCTTCTCAGATAAGGCCAAGTTAAAGGAGTTCATCATCACCAAGCCCTTATTTTATGAAATGTTAAAGGGACTTATCTAGCAAAAAGAAGATAAAAAACATGTATAGTAAAATGACAGCAAACTCACAATTATTAACAACCACACCTAAAACAAAAACAAACCAAACAACTAGAACAGGAACAGAACCACAGAAATGGAGATCACATGGAAGGTTAGCAACAGGGGAGTGGGAGGAGGAGAGGGGTAAAAGGGATGGAGAATAAGTAGCATAGATGGTAGGTAGAAAACAGACAGGAGGAAAGCAAGAGTAGTATGCGAAATGTAGAAACTAAAGAACTTATGACACAGGGACATGAGCTAAGGGGGGGATGTGGGTGGGAGAGGGTGTGCAGGGTGGAGGGGAATGAAGGGGGGTAATGGGACAACTGTAATAGCATAATCAATAGAATATATTTTTAAAAAATGTAAGAGCTAATATTCAAAATCCTAGAATATAACATAGGAGAAAAACCTTTCACATTAATCTTGGCAATGATTTTTTACATATGTGTATGTGCAAGCAACAAGGGTAAAAATCACAAAGTAGGACTAGGTCAAACTACAAAGCTTCCATGTAGCAAAAGAAATAATCTACTAAGGGAAAAGGCAATCTACACAATGGTAGAAAATATTTGCAAAGCACATATCTTAGTGTATCCAGAATATATAATAGCACAACTCAGTAACAATACAAAGGTGCACAACATCCCTAACCATCAGAGAAATGTAAATAAAACCCACAATGAGATATCATCTCACACCCGTCAGAATTAAATGATTCACCCAAAATGGAATACTATAAAGCCTTAAGAAATCTTACCATTTGCACAACATGAACAAATCTAGAGGACATTGGATCACTTTTAGAACCAGAGAGTTGAATAGTGGTTGCCAGGGGCTAAGGGGTGGAGGAAATGTGAAGATGCTGGTCCATGGGTACAAACCTTCAGTTATTAGATAAATACACAATGAGGTCTAAAGAGCAGCATGGCGACTATAGTTAACAATGCTCTGTTGTTATGGAGGGTTCCCAAAAATTAATAATTTAACTGCTTTAGGAACTACCAATTTACTTCCAGATATATACTGGAAGAAGCTCAAAACAGTAATACAAAATAGTTTATACACCCTCTGATCTTTGCAGCAATACTTAAAATAGCCAAGCTATAGAAGCAAACCAAGTACCTTCAATAGACAACCAGATAAAAAAGATGTTATATATAATTATTCACTGGGGGTGTTGCATCCACTTCACAGAAGCTATTACTGCTTCTCATTTACCTGCAATTGACTATGTCTGAAACAGGTGATGTGAAAAGTGAGTAAGGGGGACTGGAAAATAGTTTCTAGTCTTGAAAAATCAGTCTTTTGAGTCTCATCTCATACTTTATTTCGCCAGTTCCCTTAAAAACTCCTTAGGTATCTGATATATTTTATTCCTCCTGTCATTTTGATGTTCTAGAACCACACTCACACTTTTCCTAAAGTAATGCTCAAGCCTGATTCATTCAGCTGCCTTTTCCCAAACCCTTTCCTTCTGAACATAGTAGGGTGACTGTGAGGGCACCTGGCATACTGTTGGCAAGACCACCCTTTTATCTTTTTCTGGGTAGTTACAGTCTGTGAAAAAGGAATGCAAAGTTCAAAACCAGCCCTGATTGGTGTGGCTTAGTGGATTGAGTGCCAGCCTGTGAACCAAAGGGTTGCCAGTTCAGTTTCCAGTCAGGGCACAAGCCTCGGTTGTGGGCCAGGTCCCCAGCAGGAGGCACGTGAGATGCAACCACATAGTGATGTTTCTCTCTCTCTCTCTCTCTCTCTTTCTCACTCTCTTCCCCTCTGTCTAAAAATAGATATAAAATGTTTTTTAAAAAGTTCAAAAGCATTTTCAATCTCATCTTTTTACTCTTTGGGGCTTGCAAGCAGTAGCTTCTAATTCTGCAACACTCTGAATTTCTGGGCTCTATTGTTTTCTCTTTTCCTTGGTGGGTGGGGGGGCGGGGCATGCAAACCAAACACTGACTCCCTGAACTTATGTCTTTGTGAAAATAGTTAGTTGAGCACAAAAATAATCGACAAATTGGTCAGCCTCCCAAGTTATTACAGACAACCTCTTCAGCCAATGTTTTGTCATTGAATAATACATACCATCATACTTTCAGCTTCCCAGGTTAATTTCCTTGCCAACCACCTCCAGACTACTAAGTCAATGCTATATATTTAAAATTTGACCCTGCATAGTATGGTTCAGTGGACTGAGTGCCAGACTGTGAACAAAAAAGTTGCCAGTTCGATTCCCAGTCAGGGCACATGCCTAGGTTGCAGGCCAGGTCCCCAGTTAGGGGTATGTGAGAGGCAATTTGATTGATGTATCTCTCACACATCAATGTTCCTCTCCCTCTTTCTTCCCCTTCCCTTCTCTATAAAAATGAATAAATAAAATCTTCAAAGAAATAAAAGATAAAATTTGTTGTAGTAGTACCCACATCAAGGAACTAATTTCTGTATTGGGTCAAATACACTGGGTACAGCAGAAACAAGTCTAAAATATCAGTGTTCATTTTGATTCACCTCACAGTCTGATGAGGGTGGAGCTATATGTAATCTGGGAACCTCCTTCCATCTGCAGTTCCATCACCTTGGATTCTTTACTTCTAGCTTTCTGAGTAGCAGGTGCAGGAAAAGGAAAATTTTCTTAATCTTTCTTTCAATTACATTCAGTATTATTTTGTATTAGTTTCAGATACACAGCATAATGGTTAGACAATCATATACTTAACAAATCAACCCCCCATATTTCAAGTACCCACCTGTTATCATGTATAGTTATTACAATATTATCGATTATATCCCCTATGCTGTGGTTTACATCCCTTTGACTATTTTGTAACTACCAATTCGTCCTTCTTAATACATTTTCCTTTTTCACTCAGCCCTCCACTCCCCTGTCCTTTGGCAAACTTTACCCTGATCTCTATATTTTGAGTCTGTTTCCTATTTTGTTTATTTTGCTCTTTAGATTCCACAAATAAGTAAAATCATATGGTCCACCCATTCTGTCACAAATGGTGAGATATTGATTTTTATGGATGAGTAATATTCCATTGCATATGTGTACCACGACTTTTTTTCATTCATCTTTTTCTGGACAATTGGGTGGCTGTTACAGAACAGACTGGGAGGAGCTGAACAATATAAACGATCCCCCCTTTTTCTCTGGGAGTTCCTCCCCCGTCGTGCTCGGTTCACTTTGCCTGCCACCAGAGGAAAGATGTCTCTCAATGCCAAAGACTGGTGAAAAGGAAAGGAATTACTGTTTATTTAAAAGTTATACCCACTAAAGTTCTTTACAACACCCACAAATGCACACAGTCCTTCCTTCTGCCTCTCCCCAGTCTGGGGTACCATATCTCAGGAAAGAAGTAGAGGTCCATGATTCAGGCTACCGGCACCATCCACATGGCCAAAGGGAGCACTTCCGAAGATGTGTGGTCCTGAATCTCACCCAAGCCATGTGGTCCCAACAAGATGCCCAAGACACATGGTTCCAACTCTCCACCAAAGCCGAGTGGTCCCCAAAAGACCACTAATGGCTGCCATGGTGGGTTTAAATCCCAGCACCAATCTTCTGCTGCAGCCTCATTTGTGGCTCCTCCCACAATTGGCCACAGCTGCCAGCATTCTGGGTGAGTGTGGCCCTGTAGCGTGGAGCCAGTCATCTCCAAGCTCTTCTGGACCCCATACAAAGCCCTGTTTGGGGCCCCCCTCATGGCTGCACCCTGTTACATGGCTTTCGTAGTTTGGATATTGTAAGTAACACTGCAATGAACATAGGAGTTCATATTTTTTAGTTTTTATGAGTCCTTTTTCTTTTTTTAACATATTTTATTGACTAGTTTATTACAGTTGTCCCACTTTCCTCCCTTTTATTTGTTTCTACCCTGCATGCCCTCTCCTCACCTCATCCCTCCACCCCCAATTCATGTCCAAGGGTCATACATATAAGTTCTTTGGCTTCTACATTTCCTATACTACTCTTAACTTCCCCCCTGTGTATTGCATGCCTACTATTTATGCTTCTTATTCCTTGTACCATTTTCCCCATTCTCCCTCCTCCCCCTCCCCACTGACAACCCTCCATGTAATGTCCATTTCTCTGATTCTGTTTCTCTTCTACCTGTTTGCTTAGTTTGTTTTTGGTTTTTTAAGTTCAGTTCTTGATACTTGTGGGTTTGTTATCATTTTGCTATTCAGAGCTTTTGATCTTCTTCTTTGCCTGAGATAAGTCCTTTTAGCCTTTCATGTAATGAGGGTTTGGTAATGATGAAGTCCTTTAACTTCACCTTATCTGGGAAGCACTTTATCAGTCCTTCCATTCTAAATGAGAGCTTTGCTGGATA
>PVIA01018986.1:0-11505 GCA_004024845.1 Tonatia bakeri | reverse complement strand
AGCGCCTCTCGACCCCACTTCGCAGGCCTCCCGACTCCGCCGCTCCTTACCGGTCTGGATGTACTGGAGCCCGACTTCTGTTCAATTAATTTCCCTCTGTTCTGGTTGTTAATTGTTTCTCAATCTTTGTTGTTTTCAGTCTTGGTTGTGCAAGGAAGCACAGTGCGACTGCCTATGCCTCCATCTTGGCCGGAACTCCATTCTTGTTATATTAACAATGGATGGACTATTTCTAGACAGATATATATATTCATATATAAGAATTTACTATACCATTTGTGTATATCTATATATCTATAGATATAAAAAGTATATAGGTATATACATATTTGTGTGTATATCTATATACTTTTATTATTGACCCATTTACTCCATAATATGCCAATCACAAGCTAGTTTTCAGCAGCTACATTCCTTTGATCACAGCTGCATAAGGATGTGATTAATTGGAAAACAGAGAAACTGGAAACAGGGCCAGAGGTGACATCATGCAGCCTATGTCATTGAATGCATTGTCAACTTCAGTGGCAGTTTGATAAAGCCAGGTTGCCTCTGTCTCCTTTGCCAGAGATTCTCACTTTTGTGAAAATTGGACCAATAAGTAATGGGGTTCCATTTTCTGGTTTGAATTGTCAGTGGCTTTATCCAGAATCTCACTGGCAACTGGTTATTGTAACACCAGCCAATCTTCTCTGCCTCCGAGCTAGGGCACTTCCAATTGTAAAGATAATATTGCAGGTTGCCATCCCCTATGCCAAACTTGAGCTTCTCCAGGAAGGTTTTTTCTCCATGAGATTTAGTGCATTGAACACGCTCAACCCTTTCATTTTAGAGAGAACAAGGGCATCACTCATAAGATCTAGAAGAGGGGTCTGGACGTGAACATTGTAGAAAGAATAAGCAGCCTCTTGTGGATTGGATGTTTCATGACAGTGGAGGAAAACTTATAAAAGCTCAGGAAGTCTACCACCTCACCCTTTGCATTCTCCACCACAAAAGTTTGTCAATTATATTCTCCTGTCAATGATATTCTTCTGGAACCAGTGCTCCACCACCTCCTGGCTCATGACTAGAGGAGGTGAAACTGCTTAAAGTACCTGAAGAAGAACCGGTGCACTTCTGGCATGTCCTTTTTTTCCACTCGTTGCAGTCCATCTCTCCTGGGAGACTTGGGCAGTTGGTAGAGCTTCATGGTAGCTGTATAGTCATATTTCTGCTCAGGTACAAGAACTTCAATCACTTTCCATTGGTTTAGGGACCTATGCCAGTACCCGTAAGTGCCAACAGGCTTTGGTAATACTGCCCCAGCAGTGTAAACAACATGGAAAATGCCCTCCAGGTGAACCTATGGGTTATGATCAGGACTGGAGCCACCCTCTTAGAGCACAGCTTCTGTGGACACAGAGAAAGTTGATCACCATCTTCTTCTCTGTGTCATAGATGTGGATGTTTGCTGGAATGGCTCTGATGAACCCCACCAACTTCTGACTTGAGACCACTGGAACCCCACAGTGCCACTGGGGGAGCCAGCGAGGTGGCCAGAGAGCTCATAAAAAGATATTCTGGGTAATAATCACATTGGAACAGGTTGTCATCATCTTTCACGTAATTCTCATTCAGGAGGGTGTGTAATTCTTTTAGCACACCCCAGTCTTCCAGGCCCAAGGCATCCCAGGGGAAGCCCTGGGGCAGGGTGTAGGGCTTCGGGTGAATGTCATGCTTGTATTTGTCATGCTCCACTGGATCATGGGTGTTTACCACTTCTTCCAGTTTGGAGACAGACTGTGTGTCCCGGAACTGGTAGCTTCCCTTTCTAGACTCCTCCGTTGTTTTGGCAGGTCCCTGACCCACTGAAAACAGTTCAATGGCCATCTGTATTTCATGGATCCTCTCTGATGGCAAAGAGTTCATCACAGGGTGATCCTGGGCTGAATCTGTCCTATTGCCTTTCTCCTTCTTCTTCTTCTTTTTTGCTCCAGCGTCATTGGCCAGTCTCAAACGACCTCTTTTTCATAATCACTGCAGTGGTCATGGCCATATCTGTTGCCTTCCATCTCTGATACACCCTTTATATAGAATAATCACTAAGCTTTTGGCTATCATGTTTGGTGCATTTTTTTCTATGGTACAGTTTTCCTTTTATTTTAATCTTTTTGTTTATTCACTCATCGAATACTTACTGAGCTCCATCTACTACATGCTAGATTTGATTTCAGGCCCCAGGTGTGCAGCAATGAAGAAAACTCTCTCCTGTCTTCACAGTCCTTAAATACTAGTAGGGTCAAATATTAAGAAATAAATAGCCCTGGCTAGTGTAGCTCAGTGGATCTTTAAGCACAGGCTGTGAACCGAATGGTTGTCAGTTCAATTCCCAGTCAGGGCACATGCCTGGGTTGCAGGCCAGGTCCCCAGTGGGGGCACGTGAGAGGCAACCACACATTGATATTTCTCTCTCTTTCTCCCTCCCTTCCCCACCCCCTAAAAATAAATAAATAAAATCTTTAAAAAAACAACAAAGACTTTTAAAACTGACATTATTTTTTTTAAAAAAAGAGAAATAAATAAATAGGTAAATTTATGGTAGGTTAAAGGATGATATATGCTAGAGTTCAAGAAAAATAATGGTCAGTAATGATGACAGGGTGTGCTGGATGGGGGTGTTACTACTGCATGTATGGTAAGAGACAGTTGAGCTTGTGTGTATCTGGGCAGAAAGCATTTCAGGAAGAGGAAAACAAGGGCATAGGCCCAGAAGAAGGATTGTGCATGGTATATCCTAGGAGGCAAGCATGTGTGAAGCAGAGTAAGTAGAGAAGGAGATGAAAAGAGAGGAACCAGCAGTTCAGATTATATAAATATTTATGGGTTGTCAAAAATGTTTGATTGTTTTTCTGCTTTTAAAATATATTGTATTAATTATACTATTACAGTTGTCCCATTTCCCCCCCTACTTTATTCCCCTCTGCCCTGCACACCCCCTCCCACCTGCATCCCCCTCTTTAGTTCATGTCCATGGGTTGTACATATAAGTTCTTTGGCTTCTACATTTCCTATACTATTATTAACCTGTCCTGTCTATTTTCTACCCACCATTTATGTTACTTATTCCCTATACATTTTCCCCCTTTCTCCTCCTCCCCCTTCCCCAATGATAACCCTCCATGTGATCTCCATTTCTGTAGTTTTGTTCCTGTTCTAGTTGTTTGCTTAATTTGTTTTTTATTTTTTTTTTTAGGTTCAGATATTGATAGTTGTGAGTTTGTTGTCATTTTACTGTTCATAGTTTTGATCTTCTTTTTCTTAGATAAGCCCCTTTAACATTTCATATAACAAGGGCTTGGTGATGGTGAACTCCTTTAACTTGACCTTATCTGGGAAGCATTTTATCTGAATGATAGCGTTGCTGGATAGAGTAGTTTTGGATGTAGCTAGTTGCCTTTCCAGATTCTGAATACTTCTTTCCAGCCCCTTCTTGCTCGCAAGGTTTCTTTTGAGAAATCAGCTGATAGTCTAATGGGAACTCCTTTGTAGGTAATTCCTTTTCTCTTGCTGCTTTTAAGATTCTCTCCTTATCTTTAATCTTGGGTAATGTAATGATGATATGCCTTGTTGTGTTCCTCCTTGTGTCTAACTTCTTTGGGACTCTCTGAGCTTCCTGGACTTCCTGTAAATCTATTTCCTTTGTCAAACTAGAAAAGTTCCCCTTCATTATTTTTTCAAATAAGTTTTCAACTTCTTGCTCTTCCTCTTCTCCTTCTGGCACCCCTATGATTCGGATATTGGAACATTTAAAGTTCTCCCAGTGGTTCCTCAGCCTCTCCTCATTTTTTTTGAATTCTTGTTTCTTCATTCTGTTCTGGTTGACTGTTTATTTCTTCCTTCTGCTCCAAACTATTGATTTGAGTCCGGGTTTCCTTCCCATCACTGTTGGTTCCCTGTACATTTTCCTTTATTTCACTTTTCATAACCTTCACTTTTTCCTCTGTTTGGAGACCATACTCAACCAATTCTGTGAGCAACCTGATTACCAGTGTTTTGAACTGTTCATCTGATAGGTTGGCTATTTCTTCATCACTTAATTTTATTTTTTCTGGAGCTTTGATCTGTTGTTTCATTTGGACCAATTTTTTTGTCTGCATGTACCTGTTATGTTGTAAGGGACAGTGCCTTAGGTATTCACTAGGGTGGGGCAACCCACATAGCTGCGTTGTGGTGCTGTATGTGGGGGAGGGGTCACAGAGGGAACAATGCCACTTGTTCAGGTCTTGGCCAGCTTTCAGTCACGTCCTCCATTATCCACAAGCAAATTGGACCCTTCTGGTGCTAATTTCTGGGTGGGTGGTTTTGTGTACATTCTGGAACCCTGTGGGTCTCTGCAATGAACTCTCCTGTGATGCTGGGAGTTTCTCCCGCTGCCTTAACCCCCACAGGTTTTTTCAGTCAGAGGTTTTGAGGCTTTATTTCCCTGCACTGGAACCCTGTGTTGAGTGGTCTGTCTTGCTCCCCAGTTGTTCCCCCAGGTCTATCTGCCTGCGAATGTGGGACTGCCTGGTCTGCCAGTCGCTGCCTCACCTGGTCCACCAGCTGCCCCCTTCCCACAACTCCTGTCTACCCAACTGTCCATCTCTGCCCCTCCTACCAGTCTGGATGAATGTTTCTTCTTTAACCCCTTGGTTGTCGGACTTCCACACAGTTTGACTTTCTGTCAGTTCTGGTTGTTTTTTATTTTTAAATTTGTTGTTGTCCTCCTTTTGGTTGTGTGAGGAGGCAAAATGTGTCTACCTATGCCTCCATCTTGGCCAGAAGTCCCAAGATGTGATTTTATTGTATGGAGGTTTACTTGTTTAAACAGTATAGTCATAAAAGTTTATAATTTCCTTTTAAATTTATATTCTTGAAATATCTTTCCATCAATACAATACCTATTCTCCTGTAGTTTCTGTTATTAACTCAGTTCTCAGTACTTAACAGTTTTATCCATCCAAAATTCATGGTGCATCATGTAAAGTGTGTGTCTAAACCACATTTTCCCCCAATGTGGTTATAGTTAACCCTAATGTTATTACATCAATATTTCTATCCCTGTGTTTGATGGTGTTTACCTCAAATGGCATAATATATTCTTATATATAAGTAATTTATTTCTGGATTGCTTTCCTTTTCTGATACTTCTCTTTATTTTTCTATTGTACATAAACACCACATTTTTTAGATTATAATTATTTTATAATGTGTTCCAATTTTGGTAATGTTGGTACTTTCTTATTTTTCTTCATTTGCAAAATATTCTTTGGATATTATTGACTTGTATACTTTTTCCAAAAGAATTTTACAATCATTTTGTCAAATGTTCTAGCAAAGAAAGATGTTGGGATTTAGATTAGAAACTTATAAATTTGATCTATTGTCATTGAGGAATGGTCTACTACAACTGGAAAGTATAAATTTAGCTGTATTAATAGTTATCTAACTGAATTCTTCCTTGGTCTAGGGATTAGTTTAAATAGTGATTTTACTTTTTGTGAGGATAAATCAGTATCTATTAATGTTGTTAAAATTTGAGATTTAAAATTTTTGAATAATGGGAGGTGGGGAGGGCTGGGTGGGTAAGCTGGGATGGGAGTAAAAGATAGAAAACTACTTGAACTACAATTAAAATAAAATTAAAGAAAATTGAATAATAAGTATTTTATCTTAATTTCTATGAGGATTAATGTCAAGGGAGATTGTAGTATCCCACAATATAAAATTGATGATGCATTCATTCATTCATTCAACAGATATCTGTTCAATGTCTCCTGGACATGCTAGGTTCTGAGATCGCAACAGTGGATAAAACAGACCAAAATCCTTGCTTTCATGAAGCTTACAGTCTAATTACAGAGTGTGTAATGATCAGCACTAAAAATTGGAATACATGCTTTTGGGCTGTAGTACATTTTACTGAGAAACGCTATAAAATTGCTGGTCCATAATTTAGTGTGCTTTCTTGTTTTATTTGGAACAATTCAGAGGTTTTGCCAAGAATAGCTGGAAATGACTTATAGTGATATTGAGTAATATCCAGAATGTAATCTGAATATGGAACTGTCGTCAAAATATGTTGCCCCTGCACCTGGATTGCAGCTGTACCCATGAATCTTTATTCTGAGAGGAATGGGTTTCTTGTTTAGCTTTATATGAGTTTTGTGATCTCATGCTCAGTGACCCAGGCAATATTGTGAATGTTCCAATACATTAGGTTTACAGAACTTGTTTAACTTGAACTACTTGGTATATTTTCCCTGACTATTCTTAATATTTGATTTGGTTCTTTAGTCTGATTGGCTGTTTTTATCTGCCTAAGGACTTGGGGGCACTTGAAAACAAAGGAAAAAATTCAAAGGCAAATATTAAAATCCATTACGGGAATACTTGAAGAAGAGAAGTCATCTGTATGTAGTGGTAGCTGGCATGAGGACATGGGAAGGTTGGGAGAAAATGGCAAAGAAGAATGAAGTTAGGTGAAGGAAGATTTGTAGAAATCTCCAGGTCACTGATGCAGTTAGACTCAGCCCGGAAATTAATTAGGGCATACTCAGTGGTCTGAAAGATTCCTTTTGGCACGGGTCTAATCTGAACAGTTTGGATTTCTCAAAAACAACAGTTGCAGTAGAACAGCTGTTATTTTACATCTGAGAATCTCCACAGGATAACCCCTGTGCCCTGGATTTGGCTATTTTCATTTATAGGGCTGGAGCCCCTGGAAGAGAAAGCATTTTGGGTCTTGGAATTGGGAAGAATACTGAGCCTTGACACTCTGATGCTTTATCAGCAGCTCGCATAAGGGCAGTTTTCAGGGAGGGGATATTTGGAAAAACAATAAGAAAAGTCAAAGAAGACAATGGATGGAATTAGTATTAAAATTGCTTGTGACAAAAGGATAAGTAATTAGATAAGCATAGAAAAACATGAAAAAAGTAATTGTGGGGTTCTGACAGAGGATGCTGAGTTTATTAAGCTTTAATAATTGCTAACATTGTGCCCTGGCTGGTGGCTCAATTGGTTGGAGCATCGTCCCATACAACAAAATGTTGCAGGTTTGATTCCTAATCAGGGTACATACATAGGTTGCAGTTTTGATCCCTGGTTGGGGCATGTATGGGAGGTAACCAATTGATGTTTCTCTCTCACATCAATGTTTCTCTTTCTCTCTGTCTCTCTCTCTCCTTTCCACTATCTCTAAAATCAATAAAAACATGTCCTTGGGTAGCAATAAGAAAAATCACTGTTGGCGTATCAGCCACCTTACACATTTTATCTGATTTAATCCTCATAGCAATTCTATGAAGTAGTTACTATTGTTACCCCATTTTACAAATAAGAAAACTAAGGTAGAGAGAGGTGAAGTAATTTATGCAAAGTTACCTAAGTTGTAAGTGGCAGAGCCCTGATCCTAGTCTAGATAGTTTGGTGTTGAGTCCATGCTCTTAACCATTACCTTATAAGGTCTTTCTCACAGGATTCTGATATCATTCCCAGGCCATTTTTTTCTTTTGTAGTTATTATTATTGTATGTTTATTTTTTATAAGGATTTTAGTTTTATTTTTACACAGGTAGGAAATGAGGAAGAAAAAGAGGGAGAGAAACATCATTGTGTGGTTGCCTCTCACGCACCCCCTATTGGGGACCAGTCCCACAACCTAGGCAAGTGTCCTGACTGGGAATCAAACTGGCAACCCTGTGGTTCACTGGCCAGTGCTCAGTCCACTGAGTCACTCCAGCTGGGGCTATTCTGTGTTTAAAGTATGAAGATTTATTCTGTGATATGGGAAGATTTGTGCCCCTTGGGGTTCCTCCTTGAGTAAAGGCTACTTTTGCTCTTGTTTTCTTCCAGACTGCTCCCTGGAGAATAATTAGATCTCTCTATTCCTCAGTGAATTCCAGGATTACATCTATGGCCATTGGTCTGGCCCATGATTTTAATTCTCTCTCTCTCTCTCTCTCTCTCTCTCTCTCTCTCTCTCTCTCTCTCTCTCTCTCAACTACTTCCACCTTCACAGAGTCCCAGAGTGAATGGAGAGAACCACTGTTTTGGGGTGATTTCATGAGCTTCTACATTGTCCAGCATATGAAAGGAACAGGCTTATAAAGGAAAAAAAAAAGTTGGTGGGAATGTTATAAGTGATTAGAAAAAGGGGGAAATGAGTCTTGAAAAGATTAAAGCCTTGAGAAAAGATGGAGAAAGCAGAATCAAAACACACAAGGGCTTTTGGATAATATTCCTGTCCCTTAGAGAGAAGGGAGCTGAAATGTGAGTGAGGACCATAAAAGAGCCAAGTATAAGGGTCTTCCTGTGTTCTGATGAGCACTGGCATGAAATTACCAAAAGAGAAACTAGAGCTATAAGAAACTCATAGATACAGAGAACAGACTGAAAGCTGTCATAGGAAAGAAGGGTTGGGGGGGGCGCTGGGTGAAAAAAGGTGAAAGGATCAAGCAAAGAAAAAAAGAACTCATAAGCACAGACAACAGCATGGTGATTACCAGAATTTAGGGGTGTGGGGGGAGGTAGAAGAGGGTATAAAGGGGATAAATGGTGATGGAAGGAGACTTGACTTGGGGTGGTAAACACACAATACAATATACAGATGATGTATCACAGAATTGTACACCAGATACCCATATAATTTTATTAATCCATGTCATCCCAATAAATTCAATACAAAAATAAAAAAATCAAATACTGAGCCCTGGATGGTGTAGCTCAGTGGATTGAGGTCAGGTTGTGAACCAAAGGGTTGCTGGTTCAATTCCCAGTCAGGGCACATGCCTGGGTTGCAGGCCAGGTCCCCAGCGGGGGCCACGTGAGAAGCAACCACACATTGATGTTTCTCTCCCTTCCTTTCTCCCTCCCTTCCCTTCTGTCTAAAAATAAATAAAATCTTTTAAAAACTCAAATACTGAAAAAAACTCTTTATACTTTGGACAAGGTGTGGAAAAGACTCTCCCAGTGTGCTTTGAGCTTTCTCTCTTAAGGGTGTAAAGTAAAATATATTAATAAAAATTACCGCCCTGGCTGGTGTAGCTCAGTGGATTGAATGCAAGCCTGCGAAACAAAGGGTTGTCAGCTCAATTCTGAGTCAGGGCACATGCCTGGGTTGCAGGGCAGGTCCCCAGTAGGGGATGCATGGGAGGCAACCACACATTGATGTTTCTCTTCCTCTTTTTCTCCTTCCCTTCCCCCTCTCTAAAAATAAATAAATAAAATCTTTAAAAAAGAGAAAACCCTTTAATAAAAAATCACCCCAAAATTTTCCTTTCACAAGCTATGTAGATTCTCTGCATCTGTAGTGTCACTTTTACTCTGTAATGTGGTGCTAAATAATAACCAATTTATTCCAGGAGGATTCATATCCTTATGTAATATTTAAGGTTTCAATCTATGAACATAGCATGTATTTCATTTTTTGAGTTCATCTCTTATATCTCTTAAAAGGAAAACTTTGAGCTTTGTTAATTAAATTAAGCCTAGAACCCTTAACTCTTGTCTTTGACAGTTGTCTTTCCTTAATGGTCACTTGGAATAGTAACCAAGAGTATGGAGTTTGAGGTTGAGCAGAGCTGTTTCTATTCAACCTCTGCTGTTTCTCTTGCTGTATAATTCCCTATGGGTCTCCAAGCTTCAGTTTTCTCACCTGTCAATTGGGATTAATAAAAGTGTCTACCTCATTAGTTTGTTGAGAGGGTTAGAATGAGATAACGTATATGAAGCAGTGCCTACCTTAAGCACTCAGTTATTAATAATTACTGACAACCCCACTTATGCTGGCCTGCGAAAAAAGAGGTCCTGCTCTCCCATCAACACTTCAGTCTAAATGTAGACACATTAACCTTTCCTGAGTACCTTCTAGCATATTTGAAGTCAAGATGGAACATTTAATAAGATTGTTCTAAAGACTGGGAATAACAGTAGATAAATAAACACAAAGAGTAATATGAAACCAGATCTTTGTAACTGACAATATAGTATAAGACTTGCTTTTCAGAGTCTCAAATTATCCTTGGTCCTCATCTATTTCCAGAAGGTGGGTACCATCTTAAAAACCCACCACCCACTAACCCTCTGATGTCTGCATCCAAGAGCACTAGACTTAGAGAAAGACAAGCAGTTCATTTCCTTGCATTTCTAAGACCTGTTTTCTTAGTCACATTCTTGTCTTTTTTTTTTACCAGATGATAGGTTAACTGGAATAACTACTGTTTCCAGGGCTCCATCCATGCTTTGCCCACAGGAGGGTGGCCTTTCCCTATAGCCATAATGTGACAAGAATATTAGAAAAGAACACAATAATACCAGTGTTCATATGGAAAACACGTATATGGATAAGGGGGGATTTTTATTATATACTCTAACAGTTTTGTAGTTGTCTTTATTTTGATAATCTACCCCTCTTGGCACGTTTATTCTTAAATTCATATTTTCTATCATAATTACTTTATTTCTTTTTCATATCTCACTGCATTGAACAGAATCTCGAAAACAATATTTCAAACAAAATGATAGAAAATGTTTTCTTTGTATCATGATGCATAATTTCATTTGCAAAATTGGGATGCTGTTTAAAATGCTCCAGAATATTCTGTACCTCAATATCAATATTAAGGCCCTCAGTAGATGGGAGGCAACAGAATGGATATGTTCTCTGATCAGAACTTGTTTAACAGATAACTCAGCTCCTTATCATGTAACTCTTTCCCACTGGGAGACACACACATCCCTCTGATTTTTTTGTAATAACTGATGTTCAAATTTTACTTTTTACTCCTTGAAAAGCTTTTGTATTTTCATTAGTTAGATCCTCATACTTTCTCATAGTTTATATTCTAAGCTCCTTTTAAAGAATCTTCGAATTATGGAGTTCCGGCCAAGATGGAGGCATAGGCAGTCGCACTGTGCTTCCTCACGCAACCAAGACTGAAAACAACAAAGACTGAGAAACAATTAACAACCAGAACAGAGGGAAATTAATTGAACAGAAGTCGGGCTCCAGTACATCCAGACCGGTAAGGAGCGGCGGAGTCGGGAGGCCTGCGAAGTGGGGTCGAGGGGTTCCCGGCGGGAAGAGGCGCTGGCTGGCGGGCGCGCAGGGTGCAGACGGCAGCGGCAGCGGACGGACCGGTGGCGGACGCTGGGCGCGGAAGCGCGGAGGTGACTAGCAGACCCAGTGAGGGGCGCAGGGCAGCTGGCTGTCCGCAGCCACACGTTTGCGCACGAACTAAGTGAAAAATGGGCAGCGCCCGCCGCGTTTCACAGCTTAAGAGACCCGTCTGGGAACTGAGGCCGGGAGACTCTCCCAGCCTCACAGGAGACTTCTCGGGGAAGCCCACAGAGTCCGAGAAAGTACACCAGCCCACCGCCCGGGAGCCAGCACAGCAAGGGCCCAGTTTGCTTGTGGGAGGCAGTGGAGGGGACGGAAGTCCTAGAGAGAGCGGAGCAGGCGCCATTGTTCCCTCTCAGACCC
>PVIA01018985.1:0-11497 GCA_004024845.1 Tonatia bakeri | reverse complement strand
CCTTATCTGAGAAGCACTTTATCTGCCCTTCCATTCTAAATGAAAGCTTTGCTGGATAGAGCAATCTGGGATGTAGGTCCTTGCCTTTCATGGCTTGGAATACTTTCTAGCCCCTTCTTGCCTGCAAGGTCTCTTTTGAGAAATCAGCTGACAGTCTGATGGGAAGTCCTTTGTAGGTGACTGTCCCCTAATCTCTTGTTGCTTCTAGGATTCTCTCCTTCATTTTTACCTTGGCTAATGTAATGATGTGCCTTGATGTTCCTCCTTGGGTCCAACCTCTTTGGGACTCTATGAGCTTCCTGGACTTCCTAGAAGTCTATTTCCTTTACCAGATTGGGGAAGTTCTCCTTTATTATTTGTTCCAATAACTTTTCCACTTGTTGCTCTTCCTCTTCTGGTACCCCTCTAATTCAGATGTTGGAACGTTTAAAGATGTCCTGGAGGTTCCTAAGCCTCTCCTCATTTTTTTGAGTTCTTATTTCTCCATTCTTTTCTATTTGGTCGTTTCTTTCTTCCTTCTGGTCCACTCTATTGATTTGAGTTCTAGTCTCCTTCCCATCACTATTGGTTCCCTGTGCATTTTTCTTCATTTCACTTAGTGTAGCCTTCATTTTTTCATCTAATTTGTGACCAAAATCAACCAATTCTGTGAGCATCCTGATCATCAGTGCTTTGAACTGTGCATCTGATAGGTTGGCTATCTCTTGGTCACTTAGTTGTATTTGCTGTGGAGCTTTGATCTGTTCTTTGGTTTGGGCCATTTTTTTTCCTTGTCATGACTGTTATGTATGAGGGGCGGAGCCTTAGGTGTTCACCAGGGCGGGGCAACCCAGTCGTGGATTGTGAAGCTGTATGGGGGACAGGGGTCAGAGAGGGAACAATAGTGCTTGCTCCTCTCTCTGTTGGGTTTCAGTCCCTTCCACCACTTCCCCCAAGCTAACTGGGCCCTTCTGGTGCTAATTCCCATGTGGGTGGGCTTGTGTACATTCTTGGACCCCGTGGATCTCTCCAACACACTCTCCTGTGAAGTTGGGAGTCTCTCCCTCAATCAGTGTTCTGAGGTTCTATTTCCCTGGCGCTGGGACCCTGGGTTGCGTGATCTGTCTCACTGCCCAATTTTACTTGGTTTATCTATGCGCAAATGTGGGATCACCCAGACAGCCAGGTGCCTTGCACACAGTGCCTCGCTTCACAGTCCCCACCTCGCTGGGTCTGCCAGCCTCCTGCACGCCCAGGGTCTGCCCACTGTGATCTTGTGCTCTGGATGCCTTACAGGCCTGGGGTGCCTCACACACCTTGTGCCACTGCTTTTATGCATTGACCCCTCACCACCCGGCTGCCTGACTCCGCCCCTCCTACTGGTCTGGATGAACATGTCTATTTTAACTCTTTGATTGTTGGACTTCCATACAGTTCAATTTTCTGTCAGTTCTGGTTGTTATTTTGTTTCTAAATTGTTGTTGTCCCTATCTTGGTTGTGCAAAGGGGCACAGTGTGTCTACCTATGCCTCCATCTTGGCCAGAAGTCCCATACTTTCTTTTAAATAGAGAATTATTTCAAACATGTAGAAAAACAGAGTTTTGTTATAACAAATTCCTAAGTATCTTACACCAACATTATGAACTCTTCACATTTTGCCTTATTTTTTTACAATTTTTTTTTCAAGAAATAAAATATCAGAGATATATTTTAAGCCCCAATGTATCCCCCTTCTCACCCATTTCTTTTCCTTTCTCAGAAGTAATTGCTTGCCTGAAGGTTTTAGTTCCTCAGATTTTTTTTTACTATATATGTATGAATGCTTAAATGGTATATAGTATTGTCTTGTCATATTTTAAAATTGTATAAACATAGCATCAAGTTGTATATAACCTTCTGCAAGTTTTCTCAATATTTTGTTTTATCCATGCTGATACCTGTAGCTTTGGTTCATTCACTTTAACTGTTTTTGTAGTATTTTATATTACGATTATATCACAGCTGATTTGCTCATTCTCCAGTAGATGGATATTTAGATTGCCTCTATTATTATTATATTATCATTATTGTTTGCTGTTTCAAATAGTGCTACGATGAACATCCTTATTCCTGCAACCTGTGTCTCTGACATAGACTCTATGTTCATTGTGGAAAACTTGGAAGCCTAAAAAAATAGAAAGATGAAAACTAATATTACCCACCGTAAGTTATTGTTTATTGAGCATTTGACATTGATCAGGTATAGTGTTGGGCACCTTATGTGCATTACTTTTTGAATTCTCACATTTATATATTAGGTACTTTTATGTTTGCTATTGTGCAAGGAGAAAACTGAATCTTAATGAGCTTAAATAACTTAGCCAAAGGCACTCAGATAGGAAGTGGCAGAACAGGTTTCTGTTGCTAAAGCCTCTGCTCTTAACATTATGCTCCAACAGTGCCCATAAGCCCCAAATCCAGAAATAATAATGGTTAGAAATAATCTTTACTGTTAATTGGTCTCCCAGAAGACAAGCGAGGTCTGGCCCAGGCCACTTTCTATTTGAAAAATTGTATCAGGAGTGCCCTGCTTGGTGTAGGTCAGTGGACTGAGTGCCGGCCTGCAAGCCAAAAGGTTGCAAGTTTGATTACCAGTAAGGGCACATTCCTGGTTTGCAGGCCAGGTCCCCAGTTGGGGGCATGGGAGAGGCAATGGATTGCTGATTCTCTCACACATCGTGTTTCTCTCCCTCTCTTTCTCCCTCCCTTCCCCCATCTCTAAGACCTCTCCCTAAGAAATAAATAAATAAAAGCTTTAAACATTGAGGTATAATATACATGCAGAAAAGTATAGATAAGTATAGAAAAGTACACATATCCAATGGATGAATTTCCACAAACCTGAGTATATCCACATGAACAAAAAAGGGGCTTTATAATAAATCTGACTGAGAGTTACTCTCACAGAATGTCTTGAGCAGGATGTCTTGATCATAAATTCTAACAGGGCAGGAAATTCTAACTGGGCAGGTCGGGAAGGGTGGTCGGGTCTCAGGCCTATCACTCTCCTTGTGAAGGTATCTTTGCTGTGAGCAAGCCCTGTCCATTGTTATTGTGCCTCTAGATTAACACACCTTTGAAATGCCTCTTTTTCAGACCCCTGGGAAGCATAACCACCCTCAAGGGAGCAGCACATAATGTTGTTCACTATTTCCTAATCCATAGAGATATCCCTGCATTGCTTCCTCCTGAATGCCTGAAACTAGTGAGACTGTTAGGCAGGATAGACAGTAAACCAAGGCAGGGAGGAGGAGGAGGGAGACATGTCTCACCTACTGACTTAGCATCCTGAGCCTAGTCGGAGAATATTGCCAGGTGTTCCAACATCACAAGAAACACCCTGCTAGCTAGCACAGGAGGGGAGCCCTTGAAATTCTATGTATGATTTCCACTATCTGGGAGAAAGCCTTTGAAACTGTGTATTCATCCCAAAGTTTGGGGGGGGGGGGAGGAGGAAGTAGAAGGTGTCCACAGTCACCAAAGAAGAAGCCCATAAAACAACTTTGGTTAATTGCCTACCTCTGGTCACTGTCTGTTTTAGGAGAGGGTCCCTAGTGCTTACAGAAAGAGCCCATAAATAACTGGGTAACTGCCTCAACTTTAACTGCCTCCTGTTACTTGTCTCTTTTACAAGATGAACAAATGGGATCTGCAGCAAGATAAGGATTCTGGCTAACAGACCCCCACACATATGTACATTTGGGTAGTCCCCCACATAGTCCCCCCCAGATTCTGCTCCCCCATACCCCTCCCCATTTCCACCCCCCACCCCAGGAAAGCTGGCACCACCTTTACTCACCAATCTATATGTAACCCCCTCAACCCCTGCCACCAGCTATGTAAGTCCTCAGGATAAAGGACCTGATGCTCTTCCCACCCTTGCTCTTGCCGCCTTTGCTTTCTGCCACCCAAGACTATGCCTTTCACCGCCACTTCCTCAAGGTCCCCTCTCTTCCCTGAACATTGCCACTTATAAACCTTGCTTGAACGCGGGCTAATAGACTTGGTGATCCGTATCTCTTTACTGTGTCAGTAAGAAGAACCAAGTTTTTCCCATAACAAGACTTGGAGAGAGATGGTGGTGGCTTCCTCTAGCTGATGGCAGTGAAGAATATGGAAAGGAACTGAAATATTTGGGATATAGAATAAGCGGATTTAATGGACTGGAGGAGGTGTCAAGAATGATTTATGATTTTTTTCCTCATGCATAAAATTGAGGGAGCCTGCTTCAAAATTTTTTGCACTTCCAATAGGCCGTCAATAGTTTGTTGTTTTTTTTCCTTTTGGGGTGATTATACTTGAATCTGGCGGCACAGTTTTCTGAAACAGCACACATCGTCTCCCACCTGAAGCACTGCCAGGAGCTCAGTATATTGAATTCTGTCCTTCCAAGTCCAAAAGACCTTTGTCCCCCTCAGTACCAGGAAAGGTGACCAAATTCTTTTCCAAGCGGGTCTCCAGGAGGGTGGCGCATGCCCAGAGATGGCCTGTGGAGCCGAGTGCCCGGGGAGCAAACCGCTACAGGTGTCCGCCATTTTGTCAGCCCGAGACGGCTGGCCGGCTGGAGACTACAAGTCCCGTGAACCCCCGCGGCGACACTTCCTAACTCTCACTGTCCGGCCTGCTCCCTTTTTCCCCCCCTCCCGGGGGCCAAAGGCTCTGGCTGCCGCAGGCGGCCGGCAGGCTAAGTAGGATTTCCGGGGGAAACTACTGTGGACGCTAAGTAGGCGGCGGCGGCAACCCGGGTGAGTTTTGCAAGCAAAGGAAAGTGAGCGGGAAGTGCCTGGGGTCGGGCTGCGGCCGCCTTTTAGGCTCCGGCCACATTGTTTGCCCCACCAGCGGGTCGCGGTTCGGGGGAGGAAAATGGCTCAAGCTGTGGTCGCTTCGAGCGGCTGACGGGGCGGGCCGGGGCCGCCGCCGCTCCTCCGCCCTCCCACAACGGTCCCGCCGTGGCCTCTGCAGGAGCGCGCCTTGCGTAGGCTTTCCCTCTCCGCCCCAGGCTACTTGCCCGGGCCCTTTTGTCTGGGCTGCTGTGCGCCTTTGTGCCTGTGCGTGGAGTTGCCTCCTCGGGGGCGCCCCTGGGGCCAGTCCCAGACTGGGACCTGTCCCTAGGGATCCGGTTACGGTAACTGGATCGGGTCAAAGTCCATTTTACAAACAAGTCCAGCCTCAGACCTCTGCATCCCTGCTGGGCAGAGCGGAAGCATCGGAGCCAGGGAGAGGCAGACGGAGTTTCTTTTGAAAACCTCGAGGTTATTGTCTAACTCTTAAACGTCAGTCCCGGGCGGCTCCCAGACACGAATCTCCAGGCGTTTTTTTCCTTAGGGGAACTGGCCTTTGGGAAAGAAGTGAGCCCCACTCCCGGGGAAACTGGGAAGGGATAGAATTTGCTGCAATGTCGGCTTGGGGCGCCGCTCCAGTCCGGGAACCAAAGAACGAAGCTGATGGGCTCAATGGTAGTACACCTCTAGAATCTCGGAGGAGAAAAAGTGATTTATAGCAGCGAGCAGCCTTTTCATTCATTGCATAGAGACAAAGATTACAGTTTTTAATCCAGGCTCCCAGCTCCTCGCCCCCTAAATCGTTTTCTTTCTTATTCTGCTTTAAAATTTCAAAAGAAAACGTCCATAAATAGAAGGGTGTGCTTTATAGAGAACACAGAAACTTAGAAAGCGAAAGGAGACTATTTTACCAGATAATGGGAATGAAACCAGTTTGCGGGAGGAGAGGTAGTAGATTCTTTAGTGCAACACGTGAATGTTGTGGATTTGGTCAAACTTTGTTAGATAGTGGTAATTGTATGTATGTCCTGATGGAAGACTGAATTGATGGATATTCAGTTTAAGATAACGCTTTATAAGCGCCATTGCAAATACTCCTTTTGAAAAACAGATTTAGTATTTCAAGTGTCTGAAATGGGGACAACCGGGACTCCACACGAATCAGGGAAGGTCATTTAAGTTATATAGGTTCAATTCCAACCCTAGCCATGTAGGCAAACAAAGCCCTTTGTACTTTATTACTTACCTATCTCTTAATAACAGTGATTTACTCTGAGAATTCCGGATTGTCGGTGATACTGTGTAGGGATAGAAGTCTTTAATGCAGTTCTTTAATTTTTAATCTGGTAACGGGTGGGATTGTGTTTTCCTGACTTTGCTTTGAAGAAGCACCCACAGACTTGTTTTAGTAGTTTGAAAAATAATCTGAGGAACAGCAGTTGGTAATGATTGACTGTTCTGTATATCTTCAAACATGCCAATGCTATTATTTTTGAAAACAGCTCATGTACATTATCATTATTTATTGATTGAGAGAAAAACGTCAATTTGTTGTTCCACCTATTTATGCATTCATTGGTTAATTGTATAGTGAATATACTTAGGAGAACTATGTCTGTGCCTACATAGAAATAAAATAATTGATCTTTAGAGTACAGTAGTAAAAAACAAAAGGTATAAAATGAGAAAAGTATCATTCTTTTCCCGGTCCCCAGTCTTATTTCCCAAAGCTTTTATTCAGAATTTATTTTTATTTATTTATTTTTTAGAGAAAGAACGGAAAGAAGAAACATTGATTTATTGTTCCATTTATTTATGCATTCATTGGTTGATTCTTGACTGGGAATTGAACCTGCAACCTTGGCATTTGGGGTCAATGCCCTAACCAACTGAGCTACCTGGCCAGGGCCTCATATACATTATGTAATTTAACTTTCGCTACAATTCGGTGAGGTGGTTGTTCTCTCATTTTACGCTGACCAATGTTAAATTTACAGCTTCTAAAATGTTCTGTAACTTGTCCAAGGTCGAAGAGTTCACCTAGATAGGAAATAGTAGAGTAAACCATACTTAAGTCAAGTAGTCTTTCCATTACCTCACATCTATTGCAGTTACACATCATACCACCACCACCACATTGTGATTTACTGAAATTTAAATATTGGAGAAAATAATGGCAATATTTTCCAGTCAGAACAGACTGATTTATAAGGAACTGGTTTCTAGAGATATGGACAATGTTATACTGAATGGAAGTCATACTAAACGTTGGTGCCATTACTTTGTCCTATGGTATGCTGTGATTACCTTGTACCTAGGCAGAATGGCAATTTTATGTATCCCTAGGGGTGGGGAAGGGTGGCCAGTTCCCAGGCTGAGGTTTTGACTAATTGTTATTAAAAGGTTTGTTTACTAAAAGGTTTATTAAGAAATATATTAGAGAAGATACCATATACATAGCTTTGGCTGCTGGAACTAACCTTGAAAAAAGAACTGAAATTCAGATACTTTTCTAGCCCAAGAGTGAAGAATCAAGAAAATGTTTCCTTTAGTTTTTGCTTTTAATCAGTTTCAAACCTGCAGTTTAAGTCTTAGATTTATGTCAGAACTTGCTGTAAATGTGACATCAGAAACAGAAAAGTACTTCCCCTCCCTTGCTTAGATTCTTTTTAGATAAAATGTATAACATGCCAATGCAATTGAGTCAAAATTAGCCTAACCTTTTTAACTAGTAGAAGCCTGTTTCAAATCTCTTACTAAGCCATAATAATAGAAAGAACTTTTTTTAAAAAATTTATTGATTGGAGAGAAAGAGAGGAAGATTGGGGGGAGAGAAAGAAAAGAAACAAACATCTATTTGTTATTCTATTTATTTATGTGTTCATTGGTTGATTATGTGTCCTGGCTGGGGATGGAACATGACCTTGGTGTGTCTGGATGATGATCTAACCAAGTGAGCGACCTGGCCAGGGCTGGAAAGAACTGTCTTCCTTTGTGTTTTTTTGCGTCGGTCTGTTTTATTTCCAAAGCAGTTCATTTATTCAGTCAACAAACATTTAGTGAAGGTCTATTGTGTTCGAAGTGCTGTTGTAGATCAGCCTTGAGGATAAAGCAGTGAAAACAAAATAAGTCTTTTCTCTTTGGGGGCTTATGGACTGATTAGGGGTAGGGTGGAAAGACAGAGGAATCAGACAGGAAATAAGTGCTAAAATAAAATTCTATCCTATTTACTGTGCAACTTTTAAGGGTAACCTTTTGAACTTTTTTTCATCTTTAACAAGGGGGTAATTCCTCTCTACCTAGCTTGTGGAATTGTTTCCAGAAGCAAGTAGAGTGAGTGAGTGGTTGTATTATACCCTTCAAGTTCTTGTAGTCAGTAACTGTTAATATTATTATGAAAGGAAAAGGAGCATTGAGAGAAGGTTATTTATAAAGAAACAAAGAGAATGGATGGATTCCCTGGTGTAAGAGAGTCTGGTGTTCCATTATAAACTGTTTTGTACCGTAACTCTTTCTGTAGATCTTAAAAAAAAATTATTGTTGTTTGATTACAATTGTCCCCATCTCCCCACTGCCATTACTCTCCCCTGCCCTACCCACCTTCCACCTCCCACATTCAGTCCGCCCCTCCCCCCTTGTCTTTGTCCATGGGTCCTTCATACATATTCCTTGACTTGACCCTTCCCCTTCTCTCCCCCATATTCCCCTCCCACCTCCCCTCTGGTTACTGTCAGTTTGTTCTTTATTTCCATGTCTCTGGCTCTATTTTGCTCACTTGTTTGTTTTGTTGAATAGGTTCCATATATAGGTGAGACCATATGGTATTTTGTCTTTTACCTCCTGGCTTATTTCACTTAGCATAATACTCTCCACTTCCATCCATGTTGTCATGAAGGGTAGGAGTTCTTTCTGCTGAATGGTATTCCATTGCGTAAATGAACCACAGCTTTTTGATCCACTCATTTACTGATGGGCACTTAGGCTGTTTCTAGCTCTTGGCTATTGTAAATAATGCTGCTATGAACATTAGGGGTACATAGGTTCTTTTGAATTGGGCCCTGGCTGGTGTGGCTCAGTGGATTGAGTGCCAGCATGCGAAGGAAGGAGTTGCCGGTTCCATTCCCAGTCAGGGCACATAGAATCTGCCTTGAAAAGCTTACAACATGACAACACCTAACTGTGTGGTGAGGTAAGGGACTGAATGATTCTATTTCAGTAGACAGTGAAGGAAGGGTTTATTACAGAGGAAGTGATTTTGGAACTTGTTCTTGAGGGATGGATAAGAATTCATTAGGGAGATCAGTTACAATTAAGGCTGTTCTAGCTAGAGGGAGCAGTTGGAGCATAGGAATGGGTATGTGAAAGTGTAAGGTATGTCTGGGGAGGGGTGAGTAGTCTTTTATGGCCAGAGGATATTGCAGTTGGTTTTTAACACATTTTGGTTCAGATAACCCCCTCTAGAAAATTTGAGAGGAGCAATAGATTTTCAGCCCAGAAAAACTGAATAAACAAATGTGCATATAATTTTAGAAAGTTATGGAATACTTAGGTGTCTCTGAATCCCTAGAGTTGAGTAGCTGAAGAGTTACAGTGGCTGGTGAAAGGAAAGGTTGATGGCTAGGTGCTAAGAAGGACTCAGTTAAAAAGTTTAGGCTTTTGATCAGGGAATTGATAGTCATTAAAGGTTTTTAAGCAAGTAATTGACATGATCTGATCTGTTTTGAAAGGTAATTACTTGCTATCCTCTCCATGGGTTAGATAGAGGGTTTAGGAGAGATGTTTAGAAAGTAAATGCTAAAGCAAGATTGAGGGCCTATTTTTATTTTCTTTTTGATTTTTAAAGGATGGGAGAAATTTGACTTGTTTGAAGGTAAAGGAAAAGGAGCCAGCACAGGCAGATGTTGAAGGTTTGCACAAGAGAAAAGGGAGATAATAAGAATAAGGAAGCTGTGGGAGAAAATAGAATCTAAAGCTCATGGAGAGGTGAGCCTTGAAAAGGAAACATGGAGACAGGATAGAAGACACATTTGGAAGCTTGCAAATGTAAGTTGAAATCAGAGTAGTCACCAGCTTTGGATTCAAACACTGATCTATGTACTTTTATATATGTTATTTCTTTTAATTTTATAAAAGTTCTATAGAGTTTGTGGTCATTCCCATTTGACAGTTGAAAAAATTATGGCGGAGAGAGATTAACTAAGTGCCCCAAAGGTATCAGATATGTAATGGAAAAGTATTTCCACTCTAAAGCTCAGATCATAATTTCTGCATTATAGGATCTTTTAATGTCTGATGACCTCTTCTTTTTTTTTAAATTGATTTGAGAGAGACAGACAAGACAGACATCAATTTGTTGTTCCACTTACTTATGGATTCATTGGTTGATTCTTGTATGTGCCATGACTCTGGGGATCAAACCTGCAACCTTGGCTTCTTGGGATGACACACTAACCAAATGAGCTGTCAGGCCAGAGCAGATGACCTCTTTTTTAAAATCTTCCTTTCTGATAGAATGGGTTATATTATCTGCAGCATGTGAGAAAGAGTGGGCTAGGGGACCCCAGTGAGTGTTAAAAGTCTGGAATAGCAGTTGTGGAAAAGGTAAGGGGAGCCAACTAGAGATGACCAAAAGGGCTGCTGGACAGCAGTTAGTGCCCAGCTGCAGCCAGACACAGTTTACCCAGTAGTTTGCCCATTCTGTCTCATGCATTCTCAGTAAGACCTCATTGCTCGAGTACTGGTGATGTGGGCCTTGGAAGACCCACTGTACTTCGATGGGAGGCACTGGCGCCATCGTGGACGCGATTGAGTCACAAGTCCTGTGCTTGAGTCTCCTCATGTCTAAAAGGGTCTGCATTAGTTGATCTCTCAAATTCTAGGATTTTTATGATTTACAACCAAAAATATTCCAGAGGGTTTTAGGAGGGGAAATGTGTTTCGTGGCTGTTTGATATTTTTAAGAAAGAGATGGTTGATACTATATAGCTTTCAGATTCAAGCTTGGTTTTCAGTTTAATTTTTCTATTATGTTTAAAGCACAAGGTGTGTATTTTTTTTTTTTTTGACAATTTGAAAATTCTGACATATAATTTCCTCAATATAATGCATTTACTATCTTTGGAGTCTGAATACCTGGGTTTTAGGTCCAGCTTTATCACTTCCCAGCTGAGAATATCCAACTCAGCTAATCTTTTTAAGCTTTAGTTTCCTCATATGTTAGGTAGGGATAGTAACAATTTCTTCAGAGGAGCCAGATGAGATAATGGGCGAAGAGGCCTTTGAAAACTGTTCGGTGGGAGTTCCGGCCAAGATGGAGGCATAGGCAGTCGCATTGTACTTCCTCGCGCAACCAAGACTGAAGACAACAAAGATTGAGAAACAGTTAACAACCAGAACAGAGAGAAATTAATTGAACAGAAGTCGGGCTCCAGTACATCCAGACCGGTAAGGAGCGGCGGAGTCAGAGGCCTGCAAAGTGGGGTCGAGGGGTCCCGGCAGGAAGAGGCGCTGGCTGGCAGGCACGGGCGCGCAGGGCGCAGACGGCAGCGGACAGACCGGTGGCAGACGCTGGGCGCGGAAGCGCGGAGGTGACTAGCAGACCCAGTGAGGGGTGCAGGGCAGCTGGCTGTCCGCAGCCACACGTTTGCGCACAAACTAAGTGAAAACGGGCAGCGCCGCAGCATTTCAAAGCTTAAGA
>PVIA01018984.1:0-11511 GCA_004024845.1 Tonatia bakeri | reverse complement strand
AAGCTTTCATTTAGAATGGAAGGGCAGATAAAGTGCTTCCCAGATAAGGCCAAGTTAAAGGAGTTCATCATCACCAAGCCCTTATTATATGAAATGTTAAAGGGACTTACCTAAGAAAAAGAAGATTAAAAATATGAACAGTAAAAAAAAAGTCATCAAATGGAGGGTTAGCAACAGGGAAGTGGGAGGAGGAGGGAGGGGGAAAAGATATAGAGAATAAGTAGCATAGACAGTAGGTAGAAAGTAGATGGGGGAGGGTAAGAATAGTATGGGATATGTAGACACTAAAGAACTTATGACACATGGATATGAACTAAAGGGGGGAATGTGGGTGGGAGGGGGTGGGCAGGGTAGAGGGGAGTGAAGGGGGAAAATGGGACAACTGTAATAGCATAATCAATAAAATAATTTAAAAAAAAGTGTTGTGACAAACTGGAATTTAGGAAACCCTCCAGGTGTTGTCAGAAGGGGTGGAGCCAGGGGAATTATCAACAAGGACTTTTCTGTTTGAGGAGCCTTGGTAGCTAAATAGTAGGTGGGACTGGCATGTTCCAGAAGTCCTAGCATACAACAATTAATATCGTGGTATTCTAATTAGAATCAGCCTAATGAGGTCCAAATTAACCCAATGTCATCTGTCCCCTGACTGGTTCGCTAATCCAGCAGTGATTTAGCAACAATGATATTCATGTTCCACCATCTCCTTTTCATTTTTTTGACTAGAGTAATTATTCTTTACATATTTTGCATAACAAAGGTAAATGACGTGTAAGACAACCCTCCCTGAAAAGATTCACACACAGCTGTAAAATAATATTCTCATAAATAAGGTGTCCAAATATGGTTAAAAGCTTTCCACTTAAAGATCATGTCAGATGAACAATGACCAAAGATCACGTCCAGTAACAAAGGAGTCATTGTGATCTTACCCTAGAATGGTGAAGGCAGGGGGCCGCGAGTGGGACAGTCTGAGGAGATGCTTGAAGGTGAGGCCTCAGAGACACCTGACAGAGATGGCCTTTCTCAACGGTTCACAACTAAGGGGTGGGAGTAGAAAGAGCAGTGGTTGAAGAGGGGTCCAGGAAGGTCAGGTGAGAGATTTCTGTGTAATTAGCGAAGACTTGCAGCTCTGTAAATATGCAGGGAGGGATTCAGTTCATAAAGAGAGGTTAAAAGTACAGTGGCAAGATGGGAATATTGGGGGGATGAGCTTAACAGAAAGGAAGAAAGGATGAGATCCAGATCACCATTGGAGGATTATACAAACTTCTTTAAATAGAATTAGATGCAATTGGGAAGCAATGGACGCTTATCGGAGATAGTTACAGATTTCTCAACTATAGCAGTAACATTTCAATTTAGTAGTATTTAACAATTTTTCCATGAAATAAATCAAGGGAGAGCGAATTATGTGAAAGAAAAAAGTAGAGGAAATTTGAAACAGGCTTTAGGCAAAATGAATATGAATGAATATGCCAACACATAAAAAGAAAGTAAAACTTTCAGGCATTATATATGCTTCCCGATGGGCCCAGGTAATTTTGTGTTTGCATCAGTATTGATGTTCAGTGGTACAAAATATCATGCAGGTATCTTAAGACCAGCAGTAGCTATGGCATGGCAGATAATCAGGACCTTCATTCAGATTTGAAGTTTTACCAGGCAGATATGATGAGTGGTGAGGAATTTTAGACTATTCCAGGGAATTATTGAGATCACAGTCCACAGAATCTGGGATCGATTAGAATGCGTGTGTCACATGCCATTGACTCAGCTTGGACTCCCGGCAACCCCAGGAATGAGTGACGTCCACAGTGGCCTGTCCTCAACGCCTCTGGCTTCTTTTATGGAGTCAGTCCATCCATCTCCTGTTTGTTCTTCTTTTCCTGCTGCCTTCTACTTCCTCCAGCATTACTATCTTTTCCAAAGAACCGTGCCTTCTTGTTTATAAGAATAAGAGTGGAGAAATTAATATAAGAATATGGTGATCTTGCATAACTTGCAATCTTGAAGAATAGGTATGTGTTTTTAAAATATTGCAATTCAGAAATTTGTAGTGAGTATATTTTCTGAATTATTTATTTTTGAACATGACCAAACTTCTGAGACATGGGAGTTAGTGGCTAACAGTAGGTTGGTTGGTGATGTGACTAATGATTTTAGATCTAAAACACAAGTGGTCAATGGATTAACCAAATGAATAGTCACATAACACACAAAAATGTAGGATTTTGGACAGAAAAAGACTGGGGACCGTGTATCATAAGAGAGTTCCAAGACTCAATCAGATGCAGTTGAGAGTGACAAGAGCGAAAAGAGAATATAATTATACTCATAAAGGAGAGGGCCTTATAAGAGGTCGGAGGAGAAGCCATCTGGAGTAGGTTCTGAGTTTTGACATGAATATGCTCGATGACGTCGCAGGATGCTGGTCAGATCTGTCCCCAGAGGGAGGGCAAGAGTACAAGACAGCTCTGAAAGTAATTATCCTAAGAAGTCAGGCTGCATTTATCATGTAGATCCAATTTCACAATTTACTTTTTATAGAGTAAATGGAAAAGAAATATGATGGTCAAGACTTCACAGAGGAAGCATCGTGAGTGGGTAAACCAATCCAAGCCAAAGCCGGATTTAAGCATCTCCATTCCTTTGAGGATGTCCAATTGTATATTGAAGAGACCAATTACAAAAATCACATCCCACCCAGGCAATGAGGTCAGATACCATCACTGGGAGGAAACCTTGGACAAGCCCCAGCAGCTGTGCTGGCAGAAGAGACTTCAAGGACTCCAGGCCTGCAGCAGCACAGGACAACTGCTAAGTCCCTTTGATCTTCCCAAATCCTTGCAAAAACTTGCGCCTATGCACACGGGTGAGTCCCTGCCAGGTGCTCTCACAGGCAGTCCTCATGGCAGCTCCATGTGCAACCCCACCGGGTCCTCACGTTTGGCAGAGAGGATTCCAGGAGCTGGTCTGGGTAACCCACAGCTCCACTGCAAACAATTCCTGGTGACTGAGAAAGAGATCAGGAAACAGGAAAGGAAAATGAAGATGGCAAGACAGAGACTGGCAATAGTGTTGATCGCAGACAGACTGGCTAGCGAGGCAGAGAAAATGAGGGACCAGGAAGGACATCCTGAAAAACGCTAGTAAAAAAAAAAGAGAAGATGGTACAGATAAAACGGAGCACAGCATTTTATTAGCATCTCTTTGCAGTGTCCATAACGTTTACTTGCTTTGAGGTTTTTTTTAATGTACCAACACTTCTCTTTATTAAACTCTTCATGTGACATAGAATATATACGCAGTGACCTTTTTGAGTTGAGAGATTCAGTTTCAGGTAAGGAGAGAAAGATCTTTCCTTTTCATGATATACTCTCATCTTTCTTTGCTCTGTGTGTTATTTGTAGTTTAAAGTCAACGGAGAGTTATCAGCCATGGGTTTATTTAGTGTTTTTCTTTCACAGCCATGGAGTAAAACCTACCTAGTCAGAATGGATATTCTTTTTGTGTAATGTTCCAATAGATTCCAAAATAGTATTTTATTAAAGAACTTTTTAATATCTATGTTTTCAAATAAGACATCTACTTCTAGGTCTTTACTTTTCTGCCCTTTGTTGCATTTTAATTCAGAGCAGTAGATAATGAAATACCAGATTTTACTTCATCTTTTAGATTTACGTGTATTTGAAATTTGATTCATGCAGGTTGACGTGCCATTTGGGGTATCATAACAACAAGAGGGACTTTTTCAGCATTGCTGCTCTAACAGTCAGCCACTGCCTGTTGGATTTACTTGTCTGTTTGCCTGGTCAAGTGTGTTGTATTACCAAATCCTCTTCACCATGCTAAATTTGTGCGACATATCTGTCAGCTTCTGAGAGTGATGCGTTAAACAATAATACAGTATCTACAGTATTTTTATCACCCCTAAAAATGAATTATCTTTTGAGGATATGTTTTTATTAAGTTTAAAGAGACAGGAAGGAAGAGAGAGAGAAACATCAATCAGTTGCTCCCCATATGCACCCTGACCAAGGATGGAACCCGCAATACAGGCCTGTGCCCTGACCGGGGTGGAACCCACGACCTTTTGGTCCATGGGACGACACTCCGACCAACTGATCCACCTGGCCAGGGCTGAATTGTTTTTTAATTTAATCTTCTCTCCCCTGTTCTCCCATGTGGTAACCATCTGGAATTTTAGTTAGAATGTTTTTTAAATATCTTATGTTAAAATTAATACTAATTTAAATACACTAATTTTCTTCTTTTCCTTATTATTACTGTTTTTCTAGGTTTACATTTCTCTTTATTGGTTCTCTACTGAAGGCCCGTGGGAGGTCAGCTTTGAGACTAAAAGTGTTTTTATCTCTTTCTTTGACAGGTGGTTTGGCTAGGTATTTAAATTAGGTTCTTAGTAATTTTTTCCTTGTTATTTAATATTTCTGAGCCTCTTATTTTTAGCAAAAAAATGGGAATAACGCCCTCAAAGATGATGAGCATAACTGAGATAATGCACAGAAGGCTTGCCAATCATGTTGCTTAGCAGATATTAAGTAGTCAAAAAGGAAAGCTAATTGTTATCATCATTATAATCTTAGAGAGAGCATTCCTGGAGAATGACTGAGGGTGTGAAGCTCACACCAAAAATGCGTGAGTGGCTGGCATTATGCAATTTTAATTCTTAGCCCTTGAGTATCTTCATCTGTGGTCTTCTGGGTAGAGGTCACGTGGACTACTCCCGCAAGCCCAAAGCAGCACAGCACAGCTTGCTGCTGCCTGAGAGCCTTTGGGCTGCTTATGGAGGAGCCTTTGCTAGAACTGTCTAGCTGGATTCAATGCAGAGGAAAAGGGAAAAGACTGAGTTGTTTTTCTCACAGGTTCCCCCACTGCATTCTATGCATCTCTACACCCAAAGCAGACGCTGTCTTCACAGCCCTGGTGTCACTGGAGGACTCGGGCTTCCTTCTGCTACTCTGCCATGGAGGTTAGGAAGACTATGTCTGGAATTCAGGAGGTTCTATAGTGTGTTTCTTAGTATCACCACGCCCTGTGACTAATGTCCATGGAAAACCACAAAAAACTATCCAGGCAGTATGACTAATAATGTTTCAGGGGCCCCCAACGAGGCAGAGAACCACAAAGTGCAGAGGTGCTGGACAGGGACAAAGGGAGCGTGAAACGGGACATGGAAGAGGATAGCTACCAACATAGCTATGAAAAGGTGATCAGTGGCAAAAATATATTGGATGGTTATAAGCGTTTCTTATTTATTATGAAAAAGTCTGAGCGCCATATGTATATAGATATACATCATGTAAAAAGTAAAAGTAAACAAAGACGGCTGAGTACACTGTTGCTGCAAATGTGGGTCCCTTCTTGCTGACACTCAGGGCACTTCTGGCCACTGGAAACCCAAAGGTACAGTAAATGATCCCTCCTGGCCACCTGGTGGGCACGAGACTTACTCACTCTTCCTACACGTCGGGCTGGCTCTCAGGAGCCTTGCAGTCTGGCAGGAGAAGCCCATCAGACACCCGTGCCTTCCTCCCGCCCTGGACTGGCCCCGGGGACTGGCACTGCTCTTTCTCTTTGCAAGCAAAGTGCAGCCTTATCTGTCTTCACTCTTGATATCACTCTCCTGGATGGCTGTGCTACATCAGGAAGGGCCTGGGCTGCCAGGAACCAGGATTTATCCTCCGCTTCTGGCTGTCCTGAAAAGGCTTCCTGGCACAGTCTACATACTGAGTGTCTGGGTGACATTTGCAACCATCAGAGAAGTGGGAGGTCACTCAGAAGTGCCGAGCAATTCATCTGTTCCTTGCTCGTACAGGATATTTCCTAGGGATAATGTTTGAATGCAGGGGGTAAACCTTTCACTCCTGATCATGAGCTGGGTACTGGGGGTGAACTCAGAGCAGTGTCTGCTTTTCGCCCACACTGATAACATTCAGTATTTTAATTAATAGTAATACTCCTCGTCCCACCCACCCCCCACCCCCATAACATACCCTCAGCACAAGACTGAGGAAAAAACACAGCCATCCCAAGGGCTATGATCTCTACGGGTTCGGGTTAAGCTGCCCCTACAGGTCTCGTTGGTAAGAGCACGACTGAGTGTGCAAGCTGGTGATTGTTTGAGACCATGGACCTCAGAACCACACGGGCCCAGAAGTTACCCTGGGAAGCAAGGAAGAGTGGGATCATTCACTGGCCAGGATCGTGATCTCATCCTGGCCACCCAGCGCTTACCCATGATCCATCAGGCCCAGCCAAGGAGGAATGGCCACAACGTACCTGATAGATAGGCTGGCAGCCTTCTAGGAAATTTCTGCCTTGAAAAACAGTGGTATAAGGAATTGTGGGACTTGTGGAAATTCTAGGTGTCCCAGGGAGCAGTATTTATGGAACAAGGCCCCGTGATAGCCTTAAAAGTTGTATTACAGATCATTTCTCCAATAAGAAACAAGCACCAGAGGAATCCAGAGGTCACGGCCAAGGATCCCAGGAGGATTCAAGTCTAGGTAAAGGATAATCACAGAGCCATGAGAGGGAGCCTGAGGATGGAAAGTCCTGCCTGCCCTCAATCCATTTGACAGTGACCTTCCCCTGGCCTTGTCCTCCACACACACACGTTGGTCTTTTCACACTGTTTTCCTGCTTAGTGCTGATGCACTTCCAGAGACCGACCTAGAAAACACCAAGTTCCTAATATTTGGTTAAAAGAAATCTCAACAAGGGAAGGAGAAAATGTTCCCTCCACCTCCAGAGCTGTAAAAAGGCAGCCATAGTCCTGGGGCAGGAAGGGCTCCTGGCAATTGTTATTTTTAGAGACCTCCATTTCCAGGGGTATGTCAATGCCTGTGAAAGTGCCCTCAACCTCTAAATCCCAGGGGTGCTGAGGGGCTGCCTCTGCCCCTTGTCCAGGGTAAAGATGCTGAAGTGAACCCGCCCTCTGAGGAGGGCGTACTTGGGGCTGTCAAGAGCCAGGAAGGGGAGCTGCCCCTTCTCCCTTCTCCCATATAGAGTAAGCTGATGACCTTTCAAGATTTCTCAAATACAAGAGGAATGTGAGATTCTGAATTTCATTTCGGTGGGCACAGGAAGTAAAAGAACCATACCACAATGCTGAGAATGTAAAAGAAACTGGATTCTAATATAATACTCAAATCGAACATTTACTATTTACAACAAATAAAGAGCACCCCTCCCCAATACATAGACACATCAGGGAGATGGGGTAAGGTCAACTCCTCCCTCTCGAGCTTCAGGGAACCCTAGGAGGTTCATAATATCCTTCCCAGTAGAGTTGGGAGGAGTTGACCCAATGCATCCCAATGTCCCTGCTGTGCCCCGTTGCTGAGGAAGGGCTGCACTTGAGCTGGTCTCAGGAGTGAGATCTGCCACTGGTGCTGAGATACATATCAGGGGCCTGACAACTGAACAGGAGAGTCAGGTTATCTCGGGGGCCTCCCCAAGAATCACAGTCTTCCTCCCCACCTTTACTGCACTCTGCTCCAGGCCCTGGGCTGAAAGCACAATCAACGGTACCCCATTTGTCCCTGACATGGGAGCGGTCATTTAATATCACCCATTTCACAGAAGAGGAAGCTGAGTCCCAGAAAGGTGAGGTGAATCACCAGTCACAGGACTGGTAGGTAGTGGAATTGGGATCTCAGCACTGGCTGTCCGACTCCCTAGGCTCTAGGCTCTAGCAAAGTGTACATGGAGCTGAGGCCAGAGACCTTCTAGTCCAACCTTCTCTGATGGCAGGAAGAACTGCTTATCCATAGGCGTGCTTCCTGACTTGGAAGACAGGGCCTGAGTCCAGCTCAGACACAGCCTCCTCAGCTCTGCAGTCAGGCAGCCCTGAGTTTCACCAGCCCAGGCAGCCAGAGAGGCAGCTCACACGGGGCCTCCATTCACTCATCACTAAGATGGGCATGACATCCTGTCTGATTTAGGGAACACTGGGACCCCACACACTCAGTTCCCCCAACAGCCTGGAGGATGGCGGACCAGCATGGAAACCATGACCCGCTGATTCTGGCAGCTCCTCACCCTCCTGGAACAGCCCAGCAACAACCCTGTATCTCATGACCAGGGCCCCCTGCCCCCCAAACTGCCCCCACCTGCCCATGTGTCAACTACCTTACTCTTTCTGTCAGTCATGACAAGATAGACTGGAATTTTTCAGAGAAACTTTAAGTGAGAAACTAGCCAAACCACACCCTGCCTGTCCCCACCCCCTTCCCTCCCCTCCTTCCAGGCTCCTGCTCAGCCACTGGTCTTGGGTGCTCAGCTGTGTTAATTTTTGGAGCTCTTCCTGAGAGGAGGGGAAATGAGGAGGAAAAATTGAGGAATATTGTGGAAGGGGTTGAATGCAATCCCTTTCATGTGAGAACCCAAAAGATCCAAACAGCCTGGTGAGAGCTTTCACTAGATCGCCTGAGACCTGAGGACTCCGTGAGATTAGGGAGGGGGATGCTTGTGTTGTACCTGGGTCTTCTGTTCCCATCTCTGCTGAGCGGATCCACTTTGCAGTGTTCGTTTTGGTATGGCAGTGAGATCCATTAGGACAAACACTTAAAAAAACACTCTGATTTGACCCAATCTAGGGTCTGACATTTACGGAAACTGATTCCTGAAGCAGAATCACTGGTCTAGGGTCTCAGGGAGGCTCAGAGACTCCACCCACCAGGTGAGTCCCTGTCCCCCTGAGTCTGCTGCCTCCTAGGAGGTACCAGCTGACCGAGAGGACGATGCCAGCCCTATAGAGGCTTCCTGGTCTACCCTGGTGCTCTGATGTGGAGTCTTACCCACCTGAAAACTTGTCCCCACATATTTTTTAGATAGGGAATCAAGGGACTCTGCACCTTTAAAATGTTGAAATTAACCCCGGCTGGTGTGGCTTAGTGGATTAAGCGCAGGCCTGTGAACCAAAGGGTTTCCAGTTTGATTCCCAGTCAGGGCACATGACTGGGTTGCAGGCCAGGTCCCCAGTTGAGGGCCCACAAGAGGCAACCACACATTGATGTTTCTCTCCCTCTCTTTCTCCCTCCCTTCTCCATCTCTAAAAATAAAGAAATAAATTTTTTTAAATAAAATAAAAGGTTGAAATTAGAGGAAATTTAGATGTCATCCATTGGCATAAAACCTCCCAAAGGTCTCCTATTATACATACCCATCAGAATTCTAAATGTTCATTCCGTTTGAACTAATGAAGAAGAAGCCAGACACGCACGCTTCCAGGGACAGTATGAACACAGGGCACCTTCTTATCGATAAGGGATGTTGTTGAAGCCACCCCTGTTTCCTCCCACTCCGTGTCCAGACTTGTAGTCCTGACTCCATTAAAGGATGATCATGAATAGGGTGGGCAGTCCCCATGGGGTGTGCTGCCAGGGCTGGGGGTTGTCCTCTGAAATTAAAGCTGGTAGGGATCAGTAGAAAACATGAGTAGCTAGCTATGAAGGGGACTTTACCCCTGGAATGTGTTGTAATGTAGTTATAATGAAACAGGCTTTCTGAAATCTCATCCATGAGCCTCTGGCAAAAAAAATGCAACTCAAGTGAGGGCCTACCACTGGGGAGGGAAAGCCCTGGAAGACCTTGTGGGTCAGGTCTCACAGTTATAGTGGACCTGGAATCTAGACTTTTTTTAAAGAGATTTTATTTATTTATTTTTAGAGAGGGGAAAGGGAGGGAGAAAGAGAGGGAGAGAAACATCAATGTGTGGTTGCCTCTCATGTGCCACATCCTGAGGATCTGGCCTGCAACCCAGGCATGTGCCCTGACTGGGAATCAAACTGGCAACCCTTACGTTCTCAGGCCAGTGCTCAATTCACTGAGCCACACCAACCAGGGCTAGGCTTTTTTTTTTTTTTTCATTCATTTTTAGAGAGAGACATCAATTTGTTGTTCTATTTATTTATACCTTCATTGGTTGATTCTTGAATGTGTCCTGACCAGGGATAGAACCCACCGCCTTGGTGTATTGGGATGACACTTTAGCCAACAGAACGACACAACTGGTACATGTACAACCACGGAGGTAGCTAACAGCATTGAAAAGGATGCTGTTCATTAGTCATCTTTGAATTTCACATTTGTGTCTCATTGCTTACAGTACACTTTACAGTAATATTTAATATTTTTATAAAGTCTTATTTTGTAAATGTCACATTGTGTTTACAGCCCTTTTTTGTTAAAATTGTTAATTTTGGAAACACACACAGGTACTGTGTGCCACAGCTATAATCCTGTCATTCTTTTTTGTTTGTTTGTTTTACTTGCAATCATCTCAGAAAGAGAAGAGTGTCCCAGGACTTCCTTGGCCTCTAAAACATCCAGGCTAAGATAAATTGGTCTAATTTATGACATTATTTCCTGTCTGGGTAATGTTTTCATTCAGTGAGCTCCGATGAATGTCATTGTTTGCTCTTTAGAACACTTTTATGAATTTTCCCACACACCCCATATATTAGTCTACCAAATTTCATGCATTAAGTATTAGTTCATTAGTTCATAGTTTTATTGAACACGCACAATTTGTCTAGTTTCTGGTGGTCATCATGAGTTTTCACTCATTCAACAAACATTTATTGAGCCACCGCTCTATGCCAGACTTTACATTAACTATTGGCAATAGAAAGATAAATAAAACAAAACTGTCCAGTGAGGGGAGCCAAACAAATAGGTTATCCCTAAAAATAAATAATGTTAGAGACACACAGAGAGTGTTAGGGAAACATGGACAATAAGCCCCTAAGGGGAAATCAGAGAAAACTTCCTGATGGAGTTAAGCCCTGAAGTGAGTTTCTTTAAGATGAGTGAATATTTACTAAAAATTGCAGTGTATAAATCAGATGGATAAAGACAAATACCATATGACTTCACTCACATGCAGAATATATATATGTGTGTGTATATACGTATATGTATATGTATATATTTTTTAAGAAAACAAAACAAAAGCACACTCACAGGTGCAGACAACAGGTTGGTGGTCATCAGAGGAGTAGATGGGGGTGGATGAAGTGGGTAAAGGGAGTCAGCTGTTGGTGACCGACGGAAACTGCAGCGTATACAGATGCCAAATGACAATGCTTCACACCTGAAACTTACATAGTGTGAAACCAATGTTACTTCAACAAAAAAAGAAAGAAAAGAAATTGCATTTTGGTTAGCTTAAGTGGCCTTTTTAATATACGTGATTTCAACTGCAGATTGTGAATTACTATTAAAGTAGTTGGAAGTTCCCCTTTTCTTTCCTTGAGAATCCCAGGAACGTGGAAGTGAATTTTCAAAAATAGAGAGCCGTGCAAGGAAAAGTAGTTCACTGTTGGGAACCGCCCTGCCTGGTATCAGAAGCTGTAACCCCCGCCTAGGCTAAGGCTGAGGGAACGACCTTGGAACCGTAAGCCAGCAAGGAGACAAAAGCTTATCTCCCTGGCAGGAGCACCACTAAAGCTCCTTTTACTTCACCCTGCCTGAACCCCAATGCTT
>PVIA01018983.1:0-11514 GCA_004024845.1 Tonatia bakeri | reverse complement strand
TCAAGCGCCTACTTCATGCCAGGTCCTGTTCTAGGCACTGGAGAAGCAACATTGATTAAAACAGATCCTTCCTACATGAAGTTAAGTGGTGGGGGAAGACAGCGATAAATAAATGCACTGTTAAAATGTTAGGTGGTAGTAAGTGCTGTGAGAAAGGGTGGTCAGTTGGATATGGAGTGCTTGAGAGGGTCGAGTGTGGGAGAAGGGTTTTGCTGACGAGGTGCCATTTGAGCAAGACCTGAGTGGGTGAAATTGGAGGGAAGAGTGTTCTAGGCAGAAGGACCAGCAGGGGAAAGGAACACACGCTGTCCGAAGAAGAGCAAGGCAGGTTTTGCTGGAGTAGCGGAGGCGGGTAGGAGAAATGATGTCAGAGATACTGAGTCTTGCCATGGTAAGGACTTTAGATTTTTACCTCAGCAAGATGGGCAACTATTGAAATGTTTTGAGCAAAAGAGTGATACCATCTTTAAACAGAGCCCTTTGCTAGGATTCTGAGTGGACGTGGAGGGGAGGCGACGTAGGAAAGGCGGAGTCTCGTTGGGAGGCTGCTGAGCAGTCCAGGCTGGAGATGAGCTGGAGTGTTGGTAATGAGAAACGGGATTATATGTTTTGATACACATTCAAAATATAATGGATTCTGAATACATTTTTGAAGGTAGACTCAGCAAGATGTGCTGGAGGATAGGATGTGAGATTTGAGAAAACGGGCTCAGTGTTTTGACTGAGCATCTTCGTGGGACTGTTGACAAAACTTACTGAGCATTTAAGTGGACACGGTGGACACTTAAAATAATAGTTTATTTTTTATTATAACTATTACTTACAATTACAGTGAAAAGCAACATAGCATAAATCTCGATTTAAATCTTTGCACTAAGACTTAACTGTTTTATTTTGCACCAAAAATATATATTTGCCATAACTCTGGCCTCTCAGAGCCTTTGTTTCCTCTTGTGTAAGATGAGGATAATAAACTACCTTGTGAGAATTAAATGAGATGTTGTAAAGTATCTAGCAGAGGCTTGATACATAACACAAAGTAAGTGCTGAATAAATAAATGGTACTAAGTGCATGATGTTAAATTTGTATATCTCTTTGTACAGAAAAGCAAACGTTTCAGTCATGAACTCTTCTAAAGCTAGAGCATGTAAGTGCCATCCTGGAACCATGCGGTCTAATATTCTGGGTCCAATGGTGGCACTAAGGGCCATTTAATAGGAGCCAGCCTCAAAATATTGATAATATACTTCAAATGTACTTGCTTTACTTAATAACTCACTATGTGTCTGTTATTTTAAAATTTACATAAACATTTCTTAATTTGTTTCTCTTAACCGTGCATGACTTATTGAGTAACAAATTATATATGTTTACTAACCACTCTATAAAACTAATTTTTGGTTTTATTTGGGCATTTAAATAAACTTCGAGCTGTTGCACTCCTCTGTGGTATGGTGGTGTATTTGTAAACATTCAGTTTTTATTGTGGTCATCCTTGATAATTTTATAATCTTTAATTATATATTAGAAAGATTATAGAGGTTTTACTCTTTTAAAATATATCCTAATGTTTGTCACTTTAATTTAGTGTTTCTCAACTGTAGCTGCAATTTTAGAATAATTTGGGGGAGCTTTTAAAAATATTAATTCCCTGCCCTGACTGGCGTGGCTCAGTGCTCTTGGGCGTCATCCTTCAGTAAGGGTTGCTGGTTCTGTAGCTTGTTTGATTCCAGGTCAGGGCATGTGCCTGGGTTGTGGGCCAGGTCCTTGGTTGGGGGTGTGCTGGAGGCATGCAGGAGGCAGCTGATCAAGGTTCCCTTGAGCATCTATGTTTCTCTCCCTCTCTTTCTCCCTCCCTTCCCCTTTCTATAAAAATAAATAAATAAATAAATAAAATCTTTTACAAAAATTCCATGAGCTCTGCCCCAGGCCAGTTAAGTTAGAGTTGTAGGAATTAGGGCCCCTGGCATTAGTGTCTTTTGAGCTCCCTAGTAGTACTAATAGACAACAAAGATTGGGAACAGCTGCTTTAGTTGTTCTTTCCTGTTTTTACATATATAGTTCGTCAGTTTCAACACTTGTGTTGAATTCCAGATATGGATGGCTTTTCATAGAATTAGGATGTAATTTCTGTTCTTTCTGATGATAGGTAGCATTTTATCTTTAGGCAGTAAGCTATTATACTTTGAATCACCTCCCTTAGACTGAGAGACAAAATGATAGAGTAATCTTTGGGCTGGAATGAACTTTGGAAATAATCAGCCACATCCTTCTTTCACAGGTGAAGTGAGATCCTGAGAGAGATTAAATACTGAGAATGAAATGGGTTTTGTCCAAGCCCTGTCACTTAAATCTCCGAACACCTTTGTAGTTTTTTTATTAAAAACCTTTCAAGTACATTATCTTGCTCGATCCTTAGAACCTTCTGAAATAATCGTTCACTAATGAATACTTAATCATTTTTCTTTTTATTTAAAGCAAGAGGCATGGAGATTTCACTGTGTTTTACTGTTTTCTAGCTTATTTTATTGGCTACACCTAAGGTTTTTTGACTTTGGTGTTCTGTAGTTTTATTGTAATGTGTCAGGGTTTACATTTCTTTTTATTTTATTTGAGACTTTGTTAGGCTTCTTCAATTTGTGGATTGGCATCTCATTAGTTCCGTAAAATTCTCACTCCTCAGAAATCTTTGGATTTCTCTTCTATCTTGTTCTCTTTGCCTTTGGATCTCGGACTGTGTATCTTAGGCCTTCTTTATCTGCTCTGTATTTTCCATCTTTTTATCTCCGTCTGCTTTATTTTGGATAATTTATTCCAATGTATCTTCTAGTCCATTAATCTTCTCTTCAGTGTAATCTAATCTTTTAAAGCTACCCTGTGAGTTTGTAATTTTGCTTGTTTAAAATCTGCTGGATCTTGCCCTGGCTGGTGTGGCTCAGTTGGTTGGAGTGTCATCTGGTAATCAAAGGTGGGTTCTGTCCCTGGTCCAGGGCAGTATGGTTCCTGCTCCAGGTAGGTATGGGAGGTATGTGATTGTCTCACGCACCAATGTTTCTTCCTCTCCCTTACCCTCTTTTTACAATGCAAAAATGTCCTCAGGTGAGGACAAAAAAAATGTTTTTAAATCTGCTGTATCTTTTCATAATAGTTTCCTTTTCCTGCAGATATTTTCAGTTGTCTTTTATTTTTTAAACCTAATAAGGATAGTTATTTTATAGTTGGCGTCTCTGTTCTTCCTATATGTCCCTTTCTGGGATATATTGGAGGTCCCTTTCTGTGGTCTGTTGTTTTCGCTGATTCTTTGATGACTTGGTTTTTTGTATGCATTGTTACCGTTGTGTGCTGCTCACTGTCCCTGAAAAAGTATGAGAGTAATTTGAGGCTTCAAATAAAGATAGCTTCTTCAGAAAGTTTCTGGAGGCCTTACCCAGACTGAACCACTTTAAAGCAAATTCTTTGCTTGAAGTTTTGGACCATCCAGGTGATGCAAATTTTGGTTGTGAATACATTTGAGGGTCAATATCCACCTGCTTCACCTTTGCTTTGCCGGAGTAAGCCCTTTAGGGTCTCAGCAAAATGTCGGGTATATCTCCTGTTAGACTCTCCTCTCCACGTGGTCCTGATCTCTGAGTTTTGCCTTTTGGGTCCTGCAAGGCTGTCCAAACTAAAGTTCAGATTTGTTCTGACTGGCCAGTACCCAAAGGGAAAAAGTGGCTTTTGTTTTCTTACTTCACTAGGTTCCAAATTTCTCTTCAATTTTGACCAAATCCTTACTATCTTTTAAGCTTTGCTTTTTAAGATGATTATAAAAATATTGTATCCAGAATTTTTATCTGGTTCCAATAGGGGAGTTATTTCTAGGCTTCATTAGTGCAAGTGGATTTCTCTATAATCTTACTTTCACCAACTGGCATATAATAATGGACCCAGTAATTATCTGGGGAGAAATGTCACTGATAGCATTTCTTTATCAAAAGATGTACCTGTTTGACCCTAAAGGTTATGTATTATTATCCAAGCTTTCTTTTCTTTGAATTCTAATGGTAGAGGAAGGCCTACAACTTCTCCACAATCTTAGTAATTTAAGCGGCATTCAAACCACACAAACAAACTCCTTTATTGATCAGTCTTTGAAAGGTGTTTCAATTCTGGGCTATTAGAAATAATTGCCCTTGGGATTTTCAAAGTTTCTTGCTTTGGTGGCTGTTTGGACAAAATCTATTGATCATCATATTGGCGGTGGAAAGTGTGGGTCATAGAGTCATACGGCTTCATCACTTTTGCTCTATAATCCTTCTGGGCTTTAACTGTAAACTGTAGATGATAATACACCCACTAAGCATAGTAGTTGTAAGATTTCAGCAAGATAAAATATGCAAAGTATATTACCTAAACAGGTGTCCAGTAAGTGGTTTGCTCTCATTGGTTGAAATTTCTGTGGACAGAATTCATTTGATCATATTATTTATTTCAATCAAATTTTAGAAGCCAAGAACTGGTTTTAGTGATCCATTTTGTGTAGTAGCTACTTACATTCTTTTCGCCCTATTGATAGTGGTTTAAGGACAATAAACTGACCATATTTGGCATAGGGGCAGGACAGAGATGGAGGTAATAGGTAATAATAGTTTGTAAGCATTGAAGCCCTCAGATAGTAATGAAGAAAATTTGGAGTTTGGGAGACAATCCTGAGTTAGGGAAGGGGTAGAAGAAAGGAAGAGATTGAGAGGGGAGCAGAGAGGTGGGAGAAGGAGAGACAGACACGCAGGAGGGAGAAACCGCACTGAACACATGAACGTGTTCTTAATTTCTAAAGGGTGTATAGTCTGTAGTCTTCATTTTAGCACTCGTAATGGTAGAATTCTGGTGCTGGCTGGGATGGAGACATACACATGCATGACACACACACGTCCCCCCGCCTCCCTCCATATATCCAGTCTCAATTTTTGGTCCCCTTTGTTGAACTAAGAATATTTTACCTCCTGAGGGGCCTTAGAATTTAAGTGGTCTCGTCTCTTGTGTATTAGTTAGGGCCAGAGAGATGGAGATTCGTCTTCGGTCGCTCTGTGAGCTGACTTAGTTTAGATCCCAGGTGCCTGGCGCCCAGGCCGGGGCATTGTTCTGCGTACTGCGTCTTCTCCTTTCACTGGTTCTGTGGAATGGCTTCTGATCTGGAGGAGCCAAGTGAATTATAATATTTAGGTGATTAAGTATGCTTTGAATAGCTGTCATCATTTAAATTCTTACCACTTAGTTCAAGTTTTTCTTCAAGTAGAACAATTTAGTAGGATAATTTTTTCAAGTAGAATAATTCTTTAAGGGGCTCAGGAAAGTCTTTCACAATTTGTATTCCTCAAAATTGGGTATCAGTGTGTCACTCTATTTTAATAATTTTATTTATTTTTGTGTAAGGCCTTAAATACTGAAATAAAATGTCTATTTTTTAAAAACATCTGCAGCTTTGGATCTTTTCATCTTGCCTTGAAAGCAGCCTAGTTAAGTTCTGTGTATGTGTATTTAATATAGTTTGTGTTTATTGATCATATTATTAGTTTGTGTAGTACCTTGGTTACTAGGTAATTCTTAGCCCACCTGTTATACATACACTATGAGCAGAATAAAATGTTAACCATATCTTTGCTCTTATGCAGTAAGATATTTGAGAAAATAAAACCAGTTTTTGGGGGCAGACTAAATGCTGTTTAACTTTTATTGTAAAAGTGCCTTATCTGAACATGATAATGAAATATTAGAAAATACTGATATGTAAGAAGCAAAAGTTACTGTAGAGTTAGCTAGAAGCAGTGTGGCATGAGCAAAAGTGAGCAGGTATTTTGTTTTGGAGATAAGATGGGGAGAAAATAAGTGAGTGCAAGTCCTGGAATTTAGGTGAGCTTTGGGAAATATTGCACAATGTTGGGTGGAATAGGTATTTTGGGTGTGGTGAGTACGTTCTTGGCATGAGCGCACTGCAGAGATCTAAGAAAAGGTCCAGGGGGAGTGTTTCATTACTCTACACACAGGCTCCATTAGTGCTCATTTACATGTGACACAAACTGGATCCAATACCAGCATATCTAGTTAGGAGAAATAAACATGATGGCCAATTCCACAAGGGTGATACCAGCTTTACCTGCTGGAAAATTACAGCCCAGTCTGGGACTTGTTCTCAATATTTTTGTTTATATTTCCTAAATGAGAAGGTTAAGTAGTAAGCAAAGGATCCTAAATTATAGACACAATTAAAACCTGCTCCCAAGGAACGTGGAGTCATACAAAGCTGAAAGGAGGAAATGAGGAGCCAGTGGATCTGGGTCAGCACACTCACTGAACTTGAAAAAGGGAGTCAGTTGGGGAGGATGGTACCATGGTCCCAGTAATTGAATCCAGCACTTCATCTGTTGTTTCCTCTTTCCTTTCTTCTTTACCCTCCAAAAACAATAATAGTTTCACTTTATTGGGCACCTACCATGTGCCAGGTACAGTGCTAAGCACTTTACATGTGTAATCATTTTAATCTTTGTAAAACTGTATGTGGTAGCTATTAATAATCATTCCCTAATTTATGGATAAGTTAAATAATTTGCCATAAGAAAAGTTTGAGTGATAGACCTAGGTGGGGTAAGTAGAAGGAAATATTTTGATATTTTTCTTGTTCTCTCATGTTCTGAGTCAATGTACAGGGCTGGGATAAATTTCTAATAATCTTCCAAAGATTCAGTTTACTTTTTTGGGGAAAACACTCTGACCTCCAGACACAAGGAAGCTTCACGCTTTATGTATGAGAGAAGCTTTGTTGTCCAACGCCATCTAGACTGAGGGTAGGGCAATGAATTCAAAAGGATGGTTAAGATGATACTTTAAATTTAAGTTAAAATATATATAAATGCATAATCATTTGCCAGTGTAAGACCAAGCCAACTGACCCGTCACATTTTTTTTTAGAAGGCTGATTGGAGATCTGTGTTGACTTCTTGAATTATGTACAATTTTAATGCATTTGTAGTACATATAATATATAATACGTAATACAATTATTTATGATTTCTGGTTTTGGATTTCCTTGAGTAAAGCATGAAGTGCAAAATCCTAGATTTTTATGACCTTTCTCCCAGTCTTTTTTAGTTGTTTCACCCATATCTAATTTGACAGCGATATTTTCAGTAGATCTCCTTAATTATCTTGTCTTTCGAAAGCATTCAACCTAGTCTTTTTTTTGATACCCATGTTCTCTGGCTTATATAATACTTAATTGAATTATCTAATCAGAGTAATGAGTGCACATGTCATATGCAGGTTTGGAAGGAAACCAGTTGACTTTTGGTGAGCTTATACAACACTGCTGTGGGAACCGAAGTGTATGGATAAACTGTAAAGAATAGCCTGTTCTACATGTGAATATTTAATATGTGCTCTGGGCAGAGTTTTACAAGGGGGCTAGAGAAGACTGGTTAATCCATAGGCTCTGTTAAGAGAGAATTAGTGGTGAGGACTTCATCTGAATCTTAATTATACCACCTGTCTCACACTTCGCATGTTTGTTTCCTCACTAGACTATGAGTCACTTCAGGGCGTTTTTGTCTCCCTAAAGTCCAGCAGAGTGACTGACAGATAGTAGCTGCTTAATAATTGGTTCTTGAATGAATCATATATTAGGTTATGTTTTTACTGACTGTATATTAAATATATGTCTGTATATGTATGTCCTGTCTCCCAGCTAAATTGTGTCCTTAAGGGCAGGTGGTATGTCCCAGACATCTTTGATATTTGCAGTGTTTCTTGTAAATGTACAATATTATGTTACTGCGCAGAGAACAGTCTATCTATTCCTCTTGCAGCTAGCTAGTTCTGTCTTATGATTTGCACTGGTAAGAGCCTTTTAGAGCACGTCGTAGAGCACTACCTGGGCCTTGCCAAGTCATTCTGACAGAGCTCATTTCAGGGATGCCACTGGTTTCATAATTGCAGCTTAAGGTTAGTTGCAGCAAATGGTACATGGGTCTGGGTAGTTGTGAGTGTAGGTTTGTGTTCCTTTTGTGTATTAAATATGGACTGCCAGGAAATGTATTTGGCATCATGTCCTGAAAAATCTTTAAAATCAGTGTCATGTAACATTTTTTTCTTTTCTAAAGCACATACTTTCAAATTTTATACACATTTCTTTTAAGTAGAAAGTGAATTGAATTTTTAAATAAAATATAGTTATTACTTTACAGTCTACATTTCTGATTTTGTTTATAGTTTCATTACCAATATTTTGTGATTTTAAAGCTTTTTAAAATTCTGCTTCTTTAAATAATAAAATGGAATGCCTCAATTATTCAGAATTTAGAATGACAGTTCTGATTTTCTTATCACTAAGCATGCTTTTTTCATTAAAAATTAAAGTGTAGTTTTTTAGATTCTTAAAGGTAGACAACTGAGAAGCACAAAACGCTAAAATATGGAATGTTAAGGTTGTCAAAACCTCATAGAAATCTTATCATTGAAGTTAAAAAAATCTTTTTTAAGTGTATCTTCTTGATTAAACTGTTACAGTTGTCCAATTCTTTTTTCCTTCTCTTTATCTTCCTCTGCTAGGTACCCCTTCTCCCTGTAGCATTCCCTCCCCGCTTAGTTCATGTGCATGGGTTGTACATATAAGTTCTTTGGCTTCTCCATTTCCTATACTATTCTTAACCTCCCCCTGTCTATTTCGTACCTACCATTTATGCTTCTTATTCCCTGTACCTTTCCCCCTTTCCCCACCCCAGTGATAACCTTCCGTGTGATCTCCGTTTCTGCGATTCTGTTCCTGTTCTAGTTGTTTGCTTTGTTTTTGTTTTTGTTGCTTTTTTAGATTCAGTTGTTGATAGTTGTAAGTTTGTTGTCATTTTACTGTTCATAGTTTTGATTTTCTTCTTTTCCTTAGGTAAGTTCCTTTAACATTTCATATAATAAGGGCTTGATGATGATGAACTGCTTTAACTTGACCTTATCTGGGAAGCACTTTACTTGCCCTTCCATTCTAAATGATAGCTTTGCTGGATAGAGTAATCTTGGTTGTAGGTCCTTGCTTTTCATGACTCTGAATACTTCTTTCCAGACTTTCTTGCTTGCAGGGTTTCTTTTTAGAAATCAGCTGATAGTTTTATGGGAACTCCTTTGTAGATAACTCTCTTCTCTTGCTGCTTTAAGATTTTCTCCTTATTTTTAATTTTTGACAATTTAATTATGATGTGTCTTAGTGTGTTCTTCTTTGGGATTCTCCAAAATTCCTGGACTTGTATGTCTATTTCCTTCACCAGACTGGGGAAGTTTTCCTTCATTATTTTTTCAAATAAGTTTTCAATTTGTTCCCCTTTTCTCCTGGCACCCCTATGATTTGGATGTTGGAGTACTTAAAATTGTTCCAGAAGTTCCTAAGTCTACTCATTTTCTTGAATTTGTGTTTCTTCATTCTTTTCTGGTTGGATAGTTATTTCTTCTGTCTGTTCCAAATAATTGATTTGAGTCCTGGTTTCTTTCTCTTTACTGTTGGTTCCCTGAATATTTTGCTTTACTTCACTTTGTGTAGCCTTCTTTTCTTTCTTCATTTTGGTACCAAGCTCAATAATTTCTGTGAGCATCCTCATTACCAGTGTTTTGAACTCTGTCAGGTTGTCTGTCTCCTTGTTGCTTAGTTCTTTTTCTGTAGTTTTGGTCTGTTCTTTCATTTGGGCAATATTTCTTTGTCTTGGTGTGCTTGATAAGTTGTAAGGGGCCAGGGCCTTAGGTATTTGCCAGGGCAGGTCAACCCTCTTGGTTGGCCCTGTCTGTAGGGGAGGGATCTGAGAGGGAACAATGCTCACTCTGCTCTACCCCCACTTTTGAACGTACTCTCATGTGAGCCTGGGAGTTTCTCCCGCCTTTGCAACCTCCACAGTGTTTTATCGCTTGAGGTTTTGAGTCTTTAGTTTGCTGGTGACCCAGCCCTTCCTCCCCCATGTGGTCCCCTTGGCCTACTGGGAGGCCCGTCTCTGCCCCCTCCTGCCTGTCTGAATGAATGCTGCTTTAACTCCTTGGTTGTCAGAGTTCCACGCAGTTTGCTATTCTGGCAGTTCTGGTTGTTTATTATTTTTAAATTGGTTATTATCCTTCTTTTGTTGTGCAAGGAAGCGAAGCCTTTCTACCTATGCCTCCATCTTGGCTGGAACTCTCATTTTTTAAAACTCTTAATTGCCTTTTCTGTTACTTATTCATATTTCAAAACAGTGTTCTTACACTACTTCCTCCTTGCCAGTTTTAAATAATGCCACTAATGTTTTGCTTGGTAGATGAGGATTTAGCTATATTATACCCTTTCACTTCTTGGCTCTACTTCTTATCCCTTTACTATATCAAAATATTTAAAATTAATGTTTATTATGTAAATATACGTAAGTAATATCCACTTACGTGCCAGCCAAATAGTATGCTAGTATTGTTTCTTTTCCTCTGCAGCTTTTTTTTTTCCGTAGGGTTAATGATTACCTCATTTTTTTCGTGGCTTAATTTTCTTCGAACATTGCTCTGCTTTTTTTTTTCTTTCACAGACTTGAGTAGCCTTTAAATACAAATTTATATGTGGTCAAAATTACCAAATAGTTTCACAAGTCCCTTACCCCCTGTTTAAAACTGTTGATTTTATTCCTAGAGTTTTCCTGTCTTGCTCTAGTGTTGGCTACTTGCTATTTAGATCTGTGAGCCAGCTCTTAATCTAAAACTTTGTTTGGCCTCCCTCTGTTGTTAGAACTCTTGTGTTCTCAGTCCCATGTCTTCTTTTTAGTTTGTCCTTTTAATGGTATTGTTGTCTCTTGAGCAAGAATGTATGGGAAAGAAGAAATGTATGGGAATGTATCGCTTTGGAAATTTATGTTCTGAAAATGAGTGAGTGAATAAGAAAAATTTATAATTGAAAGGAATATTAGGTAAATGAAAATAATGACAAATTTTATGAGGAAATTTCAGAAAAGTCACTAGTTTATTAAAAGAAAAAGCTAGCTGTAGAGTTTTAATGCCAGAATAAAATACATCACTTCTGTACTTGTCTCCAGAGTTAAATAGGCATCCCACTGTATTTTATTTGTATAGTCACTACTTTTATCTATAATTATTTTTATGGTTCCAGTTGCACACAACATATGCCACATATTTTTTATTCAGCATACATGTTTCATTCACTGGACTGTGAGCTCTTTTTTATTTGTTTTGTCACTAGCAGTAATGTCCCTAAATTTTGATTTGTGTGTGTGTGTGTGTATGTGTGTCTATTGTGTAGTAGGGGAGGCTCTGCTGTTCACCTGGAATTACTAGAACTGTGAAAAAGGTATTATGATTGAGCAGTTTAGGGCCTGGGTGTGGAGGCTGATACTAGAATGTTCGTGAGTCTGGGTTTTGGCATTAGTGATCCATATTTTCATTTAGCAGATGTTTTTCAAGCGCCTACTTCATGCCAGGTCCTGTTCTAGGCACTGGAGAAGCAACATTGATTAAAACAGATCCTTCCTACATGA
>PVIA01018982.1:0-11518 GCA_004024845.1 Tonatia bakeri | reverse complement strand
CAGGCAAGAAGGGGCTGGCAAGAAGTATTCCAAGTCATGAAAGGCAAGGACCTACATCCCAGATTGCTCTATCCAGCAAAGCTTTCATTTAGAATGGAAGGGCAGATAAAGTGCTTCTCAGATAAGGTCAAGTTAAAGGAGTTCATCATCACCAAGCCCTTACTTTATGAAATGTTAAAGGGACTTATCTAAGAAAAAGGAGATAAAAAAACATGTATAGTAAAACAACAGCAAACTCACAATTATTACCAACCACACCTAAAACAAAACCAAAAGAAACTAAGCAAACAACTAGAACAGGAACAGACCCACAGCAATGGAGATCACATGGAGGGTTAGCAACAGGGGAGTGGGAGGAGGAAAGAGAGGGAAAAGGTACAGAGAATAAGTAGCATTCATGGTAGGTAGAAAATAGAGGGAGGGCAAGAATAATATGGGAAATGTAGAAGTTAAAGAACTTATGACACAGGGACATGAACTAAAAGGGGGAGAATGTGGGTGGGAGAGGGTGCAGGGTGGAGGGGAATGAAGGGGGGAAATGGGACAATTGTAATAGCATAATCAATAAAATATATTTTACAAAAAGAAATTACAGTTGATCTTTGACGATAAGGTTTTAACTGTGCAGGTCCACTTATATGCAGATAATTTTCAATGAGCAGTGTAAATGTATTTTCCTTATACTTTTCCTAATAATAATTTATTTTTTCTGGCTTACGTTATTACAAGAATATGGTACATAACATACATAAGATACAAAACATGTACTGATCAACTGTTTATGTGATGGGGAAGGCTTCTGGTCAGTGGGAGGCTATGAGTATTTAAGGTTTGGGGAAGCCAAAAGTTATTGGTGGATTTTCAACTGCATGGCAGATTGGTTCCCCTAACCCCCACATCGTTCAGAGGTCAGTTCTAACAAGAACCTAAAATAGGATGTGAGCGTGCAAATCTTTCTGTAATAAATACAAATTTGTAACAAGTTTCAAGAAATGATCATCCTCATCTATAAATATATACAAATTTAAACAAATATAAGCTACCACCTCATACCTATTAATTAGGAAAAAAACAGATTAAAATGATAAAGCCCAGAGCTAATAAATTATAATGAAGCAAATACATTTACATATTCCTGATGACATTATTAAAATATTTTTAGAGGCTTGTTTATTCAACCTTTATTCAGCACATAACAAATGCCCAACATACACTACTAATCATAAAGGTAAGCACTTGTTACTAAAGAAGAAAAAATAAACCAGCCTGGTAATTCTCTGCTTCTTCAGTGGTCATCCTTCCATATTCCTGGAAGGAAATCAAATATCCAGGAGGTGGCAAATGCTAAGGTAAATTTTGGTGTATTGACTACATAAAGTTAAACACCATAATGCCATCAAAATAATATGTAGACTAGGTAGGAAAGTGAAGATTTTTATTCAAATTTATAATTGTAAGAAAAAATAATATGTCAAAATATATAAACTAAATCAGTTATGTAGAATTATCCATCCATGAAAAAACTATGTATGTAAGGAGATAAATATCAAAAAAGAGCATATACTTTTTACTTCTATTCTTGCACTTTGCTCTGTATTTCCAATTTTTATTCCTAACCACTGAAATAAGTTCTATATAATCTAAGATTTTTTCATAACACATGAAAGAGGCTTGATGCTTTAGATATCAGATGGTTTAAAGTGTTTGATGAAAATGTTCAATGTTTTTTTTCAGATTAACATTGATGGGCAGGATATTAGGACCTTTAATGTAAGGTATCTGAGGGAAATAATTGGAGTAGTGCGTCAGGAGCCGGTGCTCTTTTCCACCACAATAGCTGAAAACATTCGTTACGGCCGTGGAAATGTCACCATGGATGAGATCAAGAAAGCTGTCAAAGAAGCCAACGCCTATGACTTTATCATGAAGTTACCTCAGGTAAGGGTTTTGTTGATGTAGTTGCTCTCAAAATTAGAGTTTCCTCTCATGTGACTGAGTTCTTCCTTCAAAGGTTAAGCTAATAATGTTTGGGAGACAAGGTTGTCCAACGTTGCTAGGTAAGTCCCTTGAATTGTTCAGTTGGAGGTTTACAGACTATGGCCTGGTACATAAATCATGTAAAATTTTATACAGAGTGTATTAGTAGTTTTTAAGGATTCAGTATTCATTTGTTTTGTTATAATTGACTTATTGCAATAGTCATAATGAAGCTTCATGTTGTCTTCATGAATTTCTAGACTCCATAGCCTTTTCTATTTAAAATACTTCAACAGCTCTTCCATGCTTTCTGTGTTGTAGAAATTTGATACCCTGGTTGGAGAGAGAGGGGCCCAGCTGAGTGGTGGACAGAAACAGAGAATCGCCATCGCCCGCGCCCTGGTCCGCAACCCCAAGATCCTGCTGCTGGACGAGGCCACGTCGGCCTTGGACACTGAGAGTGAAGCTGAGGTACAGGCGGCTTTGGATAAGGTCAGTAGACACAAAACACCAGAAGGATCACCAAATTGAAACTTCATGGAAATTCTTGCTAATGCTTTGTGAGTGCAGGTTGAAAAACAGAGCAAATGAGGCTCTCTCTGCAGGCTTTATTAATTTCTCCATTCTGTCAGGTCAGATTGCAGAGGTAGCTGTTTCATTAACTGACTTGCTTTGACTAAGGTGAAGAGAGCTGAAAGCCACGGCTATGCAATGAGTAACTCATGTCTTTCTCCTTGCAGATAGGTCATTACTTTGATTCAAAGTAGTTGTGTAAAAATCTACCAAAAAAATCTGGTTATCTAGACACTGGTCTCACTGCAAAACAGTCAAAATACTTCCTTATTTTATAGGTAGGAATATTATCTTTACTCATAAGGGCAAATGAATGATTTTCCAGAAATAAAGTTCAACTTCTTTTTTCTAAGCACATGAAAATTAAGCAACACGTTTTAAGGATGCTGAGCTCATATGCCTGGCTCATGTATTCTAAATCTTTCACTATCATCTTTAAGCTGAAACTTCACAAGAAGAACCTTTTCTTAGGCCCTGGCTCCATGGCTCAGTTGGTTGGAGCATTGTTCTGTGCACCAAAAGGTTGCCAGTTCGATTCCTGGTCAGGACACATGCCTAGGTTATGGGTTTGATCTGTGATTGGGGTGCATGCAGGAGGAAACCAACTGATGTTTCTCTGTCTCCCTTTGTCTCGAAAAGTCAATGGACATATTCTCGGGTGAGGATTAAAAAAAATAACCTTATTTTAGGACACTTTCGGCATCAGTGCTGATGTCATCTGTGATAACAGCGAAGTGAAAAACCAGAGCCAGATGACACTATATAAACACATAAAGTTTCAACACATGAGTTTCAAACACATAAATATCATAAATATATTTGGTTTGAGATAGTTCAGAGATAAAATACTCAAATATCAGGTTCTACCCAGATTGCCTACTACAATTTTAATTTTTTTAAATATATTTTATTGATTTTTAAAAATGTATTTATACGCTATTACAGTTGTCCCAAATTTTCCCCTTTGCCCCCCTCTACCTGGTATCTCCATTCCTTCTAGCAATCCCACCCCTTAGTTCATGTCCATGGGTGATGCATATAAGTTCTTTGCCTACTCACTTACCTATACTGTTCTTGACATCCTCCTGTCTATTTTGTATCTACCAATTTGTGCCTCTTAATCCCTGCACTTTTCCCACTATGTCTCCACTTCCCTCTCCCAACTGATAACCCTCCAAATGATCTCCATATCTATGATTCTGTTCCTGTTCTGCTTGTTTGCTTAGTTTGTTCTTTATATTGAATTGTTGATATTGCCAATTTATTGCCATTTTAATGTTCATAATTTTTTATCTTTTTTTTCTTATATAATTCCCTTTAACATTTCATATAATAATGGCTTGGAGATGATGAACTCCTTGAGCTTTACTTTGTCTAAAAAGCACTTTATCTGCTCTTCAATTCTAACTGATAGCTTTGCTGGATAGAGTAATCTAGGTTGTAGTTCCTTGCTTTTCATCACTTTAAATACTTATTGCCAATCTCTTATAGCCTGCAAAGTTTCTTTTGAAAAATCAGCTGACAGTCTTATGGTAACTCCTTTGTAGGTAACTCTCTGCTTTCCTCTTGCTGCTTTTAAGATTCTCTCCTTAGCTTTAACCTTTGGCATTTTAATTGTAATGTGTCTTGGTGTGGTCCTCTTTGTGTCCATCTTGTTTGAGACTCTCTGTCCTTCCGGACTTGTATGTCTATTTCTTTCACCAAATTAGAGAAGTTTTCTTTCAATATTTTTTCAAATAAGTTTTCAATTTCTTGCTCTTCCTGTTCTCCTTCTGGCACCACATGATTCAGACATTGGTACTTTTAAAGATGGCCCAGAGGTGCCACAGCCTATCCTTGTATTTTTTAAATTCTTTTTTATTTCCTGCTGTTCTTATTGAATGCTTTTTCCTTCCTTATGTTCCAAATTGTTGATATGATTCTCAGCTTCATCTCCTCCATTGTTGGTTCCCTGTAGGTTTTTCTTTATTTCACTTAATACAACCTTCATTTCTGCATGGGTCTTTTTTATGCCATCGGAGTATCCAATGATTTCCTGGAGGATCTTGATAAACAGTGTTTTGAACTGTGCATCTGATAGGTTGCTTATCTCCATTTCATTTAATTCTTTTTCTTAAGTTTTGTTCTGTTCTTTCATTTGGACCATATTTTGTTGTTTCCTCATTTTGACAGCCTCCCTGTGTTTCTTTCTGTGTATTAGATAGAGCTGCTTTGACTCCCTGTCTTAGTAGGGTGGCTTATTGTAGAAAAGTTGTATGGGGTGGAGCCTTAAGTAATCTCAGGGGTGCGGCAACCTGTTCACCTCTCTGTTCTTCTGTGTGGGGAAGGACTTGAAGAGGGGACATTGCTGCTGCCTGGCCTCAGCTTTGCAAGAGAGGAAGCTCTCTCCTAACACTTGTACTTCACTTTCTCCCCATATGCCACTGGTGCCCTTCTAGCTGCTGCCCTGGTGGGTCAGTGTGAGTCCAAAGTCTGTTGCAGGACCTCTAAGAGGCGTTTCTTGAGAATCCCAGTTTCTTCCACAGCCCCACCCCCACTGGTTTCCACAGGGCTGAGGGTGGTCTGGACTGGGGCTAGGATCCTTTGCTCCTAAGGTATCCCTCCCATTTTTTACCTACCACAGGTGGATGTGGGACCACCCATCCTTTCTCCACACCTCTCTGCACCACTCTGTGTCTCCAAGCCCCTCCACCTCTCCATACCTCTCCATGCCAATCTGTGTCTTTGCCCCTTTTACTCATTTGGATGAATGCGACTTCTTTAAATCCCTGGTTGTCAGACTTCCGCACAACTCGATTTTCTGAAAATTCTGAGTGATATTTGTTTTGTAGTCTAGTCGTATTTTTTGCCATAGTTGTTGGTGGAGGTGAGGCATGTTTACCTGGCCTCCATCTTGACTGAAGTCCCTCCTACAATTTTAGAAATGAGCTGTAGGAAGCTTACTTTCTTGGGCAAATTTATTCCTGAATCCAAAGTAAACCCAACTGCCTTGTGTGCTATAAACTATAGTTAATTAATGCTTCCTGGTTTATCAGATTAGTATTTGGCTTATCTTATAGAATTTAATTCAGTGATAATTAATGAGATGATGATAATTATTCCTCATAAATTCTTGTACTGAATTATATTGTTTTCATGTACATAGAGTCTTGATAAGAAACCAAACTATAATATATAGGAGAATGGTGTTTGGTTAATTAGAAGTGACTTAAAAACAAGAAATTGTTTAAAAAATGCATAAATTAAACAGTTAATTTTAAGTTAAAATATATAAGTAGGCATTCATGTACTGACAGACTTTTTAGCATAAAGTCAGGAGAATAAGAGAGATATTTGTGGGGGGAAAAATAGTCCCATTCAACCTTAAGGCCTAGGTGCTAATACTTTATAAGATATAAATATTCAGTATATTTTCCCTTGCTGTACTAAAAGAAAAAAATCACTTGAGTTGTTGTTTTTTATTATCTGGATCCTGAATATAGCCTTGTAGGTTTTAATTCATATTTGGACAAGTTACATCACTCAATTTAACAATTTGTGTTCTGTAAGATTATAGTCCACTCCTCAGTCAATAACCTTTTGTGTATCCACTTTAAAAATAGCTGATGAAGCCCTGGCTGATGTGGCTCAGTGGTTTGAGTGCCTGCCTGCAAACCAAAGTATCACTGGTTTGATTCTCAGTCAGGGCACATGCCTGGGTTGTGGACCAGGTCCCCAGTAGGGGTTGCACAAAAGGCAACCACATATCAATGTTTCTTTCCCTTTCTTTCTCCCTCCCCCTCTCTCTAAAAATAAATAGATAAAATATAAAATTTAAAAATAGCTGATGAATCACAATTTTTTAAAACCCCCAAGAAAAGCCATTATCAACTTGGAGTAGTGGTTAAGAGCACAGGCTTTGGTGCTAGGCAGGCTGAGATTGGAGTTCTGTCAGTATTCTCTTTTAGCTGCATGACCTTGAGCAAATTAACCTCTCTAACCCTAAGATACTACAGAAGTGATTTGGGAGGGAAGAGAAATAGTGACAATTGAAAAGTTTAGATGAAATACTGCTTGTAAAATTATTAGCACATGCCTCATATGTCAGAAACCCTTGATATTGTTAGCTGCTGTTATGTTGATTACTATTACCATGATTATTACTAACTTTATTGATTACTATATTGGTTACCTGTTGCTGCATAACAAACCATTCCAAATTCAGGTGTAAACCAGTAAACCTGTGGATGGCCTGGGTGGATCTGCTGTTTTCACTGGCACATTATGGCTACATGGTCCTGGAGGGTGTATAAAATGGTCCAGGATGGCTTCACGCACATCCTGGTTATTGGCAGTTCCTCTCATGTGCCTTCTCGTGCTCATACTTGTACTCATACAATAGGCTCACCTGGCTTCCTCACACAGAAGTCCCAGGCCAGGAGCCCCAGAGGCAGAAGCTATCTATCTAGAGGCTTAGACTCCAGAACTCGCCGATGTCACTTTATCACATTCTTTTGGTCACCGCAAGTCACAAGGCTAGCCCAAATTAAAGGAGGGAGGAAATAGATTCCACCTCTCGATGGGTGAACTGTAAAGAATCTGTGACCATATTTAATCTTCTATAGCACACCCTCTGCCACAGTTATTTATGTTTCTCTCCCACATGCAACATAAACTGACCTCTTTCCACGACCCTCAAAATTTTCATACATTTTGACATCAGGCTAAAAAGTTTAGTATCTGAAGATCCATATGTGGTCCAGATAAGGATAAGATTTTTCACGTTAAGCTCATTTTGATCCAGAGACCTATAGACTAAAGAGACAAATTATATTCCACACAAATGCTCAACATATAATGGTGATGCAGGGGCAGGATTATCATAACAGGCACTCCTTTTCAGAAAAATGGTAAGCACATAGCAGTTGGTGGTCCCTAACAAGTCTGAAGTGCATTTGGGTACATATTTGCAATTATCCCACTTCTCCAGAGAAGGAGAATGTTCCTTCATTAAGGCCCCAGTAGTGGGTTCCATAGTCCATGATTCTCCTTGGTTTGTGGTCTCCATCCTCTGGATCCTCCTTCCGAGAGGCCTTTTCTTTTCTAAAAGAAATGACCTGCATCTGTAGCTGAGTAGTTTTCTCAGCATACTTTCTGCCCGTAGAAATTTGGGACCCAGAACCCTGTTAACATTTTTAATTTTATCAGTCTCTTTTAGTCCAAGCTGATGGACCCTTTTAAAGACTCCGTTTTCTTAGAATATGACTATGGTTTACTCAAGCCCCTAAAGCTACGCCCATAATTTTTTTTTTTTTTTTTTCAAGACAAGCCTCTCTCTGTTTTGGGATGCATGTGAAACTGCTCTGAGAAAATCCTTACTTGTAAGTCGTAGAAACCCTTTTATCAAGCTGAGACTGTCTACTACAATCTGCCTTCAATCTTTTAGAGATTTTAACCCCCACACACACAAAAAAAATCTCATATCCACACCCTGAATTGATCTTTGACCTCTTTTCACTGATGACTAATACTTTGTTTTACCCAGTAAATACTCTGGGTCTTCTGTGTGGTCTCTGAATTCTCCTTGAAAAGCAAATAGCTCCTTTTTAGCTCATCATTCTCTTCCCATACCTTGTATCCAGTCAGTGGAATGCAATTGGTACTTTCAACATTCTGTTTAGAGATCTCTGGAATGTCTTTAGCTAAATGTACAAGTTCATGAGATAAAATATTTTTCTTATAAGGTACTGCTGGAAACATTTTTCTAATTATCCCAAGGTTACATAACACAAGCCACCCTCTTTCCAGCCTCCAGTAGTAATTTCCTTACTTTTCTCTGCTAACAATATCATCATCTCCTTTCAGCCACTGCCTACCACTCAGATCTCAATCACAAAGCCAATGTTATGTGTTTTAGATTTTTGTTATAGTAGCATCACAATCTAATTACCAATTTTCATATCCATTTCTTTAAGTCAAAACTTAGTGAGCTGGCTCGTATGGTGCTCCTTCTGGTTTTTTCCTGGTCTCACTCAGGCAGCTACTTTCAGCTCAGGGTCAGCTGGGCTGGAATGTTCAAGACGGCCACACATGTGTGCCTGGCCAATGATGGCTGTCGCCTGAAGCAGCTGAGTTCTCCTCCACGTGGCTTCTCATCCGCCAGTAGACCAGACAAGCTTCCTTTCACTGTGGTTTCAAGACAGTGTTCAAAGATGGCAAGCACACAAGTTCTAAGGCCCCTTGAAGCCTTGGCTCCAGAAATTAAACAAGCATCAATTCCTTTGCATTCTTCTCTGGTCAAAACAAATCACAAGGACTGCCCAGATTTGAGGAGGTGGAGGAATAGACTCTCCCTTTGGATGGGAGAAGCTGCAAAATGTTTGTTGCCATGTTTAGTCTACCATTGTTGCTATGAATAGTTTATAATCCACCTAACTGACTCCATACTTTGCAGGATAATTAAACTGATGTATTTTGCAGACAATAAACCGTATCTTTGAAAGGGAAATCCTCATTACTGCACCCCCCATGATGATTATAGTGAGTCAATTGGCCAGTCATTCTAAGTTACAAACCAACTTTCTTTTAACGTTGGAAAGTTGAATTTTGTAATTTATTATGTTTCCTCTGAAGTGTAAAGACATACCACTGTTATATCTATCATTATCCTTCTCTGGTGACCTATCCTGGGAAAATAATATTTTTGTTTTGTGGATCCTTTATGTATCAATCAGTATTTCTCATGTGATACCAATTTGCCATAGTGAGCTATTTATTTATATGACCCAGCAAGAACAAGCCCTTTACAGGGCAAAATTAATAAATTGTTCATATTTATATCTTTATAACACTCAGTCCAGTGCCTTGCACATAGGTGAGCTTAAATAAATATTACCATGGTCCAGCTCATCGAGATAATTCATGTTTGCCATAAAAAAGAAAAATGAATGACCATCTTAGCCTTTGACTAAATAGATAGCAACTATTTGTCAAAAAATAAGTTTTTAAATATAAGATCTTAAAGAATATAAAAGCAGATTTGATATTTTGATTTTTTCAAGTAAATTGATAACCACAAAGTTTCATACCTGCATGCATTCTCTTACTCATAGTGTCACCATACAGGAGGGGTAAGAAAAGAGCCAACAGTTAACCTCCATGATGATTTTATGAAATGATTCCAAAAGGTTTCATTTTATGCTTTTTTCTCCAGAAGTTCCAAAAGGCTAATGGATTAGTACCCGCTTTGTTTGGGCCTGCCTTTCACCCCTGCACATCCCAAACTAGTACAAGGTCCAAATCCCTTAATAGTGGGTGTCTTTGAATTGAGGGTGTTTATTTGCCAATGTGTTATCATCATTGGGGTGTCTGAGAAGCCAGGGGAAAAAGTCTCTGTGTCAAATCTCTACTCCAGCCAGAAATTTCTGGTCAGGGGTGACAGTTGCTAACTTAATTTCACAAATATATGCCTTGTGTCTTCGGCACACCAGTCAGTCACTCACAAAGCTGATTCCAGTCTGTTTGGGGTTTTTTTTGTTTTTGTTTTTTGGTATTGATATAACATCAACCTGCCATCATAATGATAACATAGCCACTGTTAGAAATGTATTAATCACTGTTAGTATCATGAATATATTTAGAATGATCATGTTTTTTCCCATATGTCTTAGGGCCAAGCCATGCAACTGCCACATCAGTAAAGACTTATGGATGCTTCTTTGGCACCTGTGTGCCAACAGTCAAAGGACAGTCTTAAAAACATCCAGTAGAGCTGTGCTCCAGTCTTCCTTTTTATGGCTTAACTCTTTTGTATTTATTTAAACACAGTTGATTCACCTTGTTATTTTAGACCAAGGACTGAAGTTGAAAGATCACATTATTTTTTTCCAGGTGGCTACACAAGTGGCTCAATACCATTTATTATATAATCCATCTTTTCTCTATTGATAGATAATGCCATATTTATCATATACTAATTCTTAATTGTTTTATATCTCTTTCTAGACTCCATTTTGTTCTATGGGTCAAAGTGCCTATTCGTGTGATAGCTCCCCCCAGATTTTACTATTTTAGTTGTAGCATTTTATATTTTAATTTAGAGGTATTCCCCTCTCATCAAAATTTTTCAGAATTTTTATGGCTGCTCTTTTTTAAAACTGAGATATAATTTATGTACCATGAAGTTCACCCTCTTAATATGTATAATTCATTGGATTTTAGTATATTCACAAAATTTTGCAACTTCACCACTAACTGCAGAATATTTTTATCAGCCCAAAAGGATACTTTGTGCCCATTAGCAGTCACTCACCATTCCACTCTTACCACAGCCCCTGGCAACTACTAATCTGCTTTCTGTCTCCAGAGACTTGCCTATTCTGAACATTTCATGTCAGTGGAATCATACATATGTTGTGTGGCCTTTTTGACTGGGCTTTTCCACTTGGCATCATGTTTTCAATATCATCCACATTGAACATGCATCAGAGTATCATTCCTTCTTATTGTGCAATAATGTCCCATTGTATGGATATATACATTTTGTTTATCCTTTGAACGACCGATGAACATTTCGAATTGTCCCACTTTTTTGCCTCTTATGAATCTAGCCTCTTATTTTTAACTTGTATTTTTAACTACTTAGATGAATTAGGCTATACCCTAATGACCAACCTAACCAGGTTTTATTGCCTCAGAGTAGAATTGGTCGTGCCTGTCAGAAAGGCTACCATCAATAAATCAACAAACAACAAGTGCTGGTGAGGATGTGGAGAAAGGGGAACCCTTTTGCACTTTTGGTGGGAATGCAGACTGGTGCAGCCACTGTGGAAAGCAATATGGAGCTACCTGAAAAAATTAAAAATGAAACTGCCTTATGGCCCCGCAATTTCACTTCTGGGAACTTATCCAAAGAAAATGAAAACACTGATTCGAAAGAATATGTATGCACTCCTGTGTTCACTGTAGTGTTATTTACAATCCCCAAGAT